>VDFB02366127.1:0-63295 GCA_007258455.2 Sequoia sempervirens
GAAGGGAAAAGTCAATTGCCTGATACCATCCTGAATACTGCCAAAAATAGAATTTACTAAAAATAGTAAATTCCACAAAGTGCTCTGAAAGCCGAGATGAACATACCATTGCGAAGCCCTCTGAAAACCCAGAAGGAATCCGCCACTGAATCCACCATCTCTGAGCAAAGACCTCCTCAAAAATAGGAAACCCTAATTTATCTTCCGACTAGCCTTCGGGTTTCCAGAAAAAAGGCCAACGGTCACAAGAACAATCAGGTTTGAGAAGGGGACATTACAATCCGCCCTCCCCAAAATTGCTTGTCCTCAAGCAATACCACCACAACTCCAGTAGTTTGAAGACTAAACCATATGCAACAAGTATGATCCCTGGTTCCCAAATGCGTCTCAGGAAAAACCCACCATGCTTCCGCTGCGCCACTCTGATCACATCAATGAAAATATCATGCCAACGCTGCACTGACTCCCCTTGTAACTCCAAAGTGTTACCATCTATGATTCTCAAACTGAAAGGTCTTAAAGGAAGGAAATCAAAATCATGCAACATCTCATGTCCACGATCCCCCGAATTAACAGTATCAACCATACTACTATCAATCACCATTCTAAGCAATAGGAGAGATAGACTATTCAAATCAAAATCGAACTCCTCCCCATACCTCCACATGGTAACAAACGGGACCATGACTGCAAGTGTGACCCCTACAAATCTTCTTACAAGGAAGGAAGCATTCCTTTGCAAGAGCTCCACAAACTCATACTCATGTCTCCGCATAAAGCTACCATGCCTCATCTGAGTTATACTGGCACAACCACGAAGACTACAGAAAACAATCATAGTTCCAACCCCATGAGTCTCCGAATGGTGAACCAAAGCATGTGAGCTACTGCTGTCATGAATCAATACTGAGAGTAAACTGTCAAAGTTTACACCATCAACCATCATAAGATGAATTTGGAGAGTAGGAAAAGTGTGAAGGAACAAATAATCGCTGTCGATCAAGGCTAGGATCAGCGTAATGCAATCTGATTCTTGAGTCCTACCCAAAGGAAAACAACAACACCACTCAAGATCCCAAACGTAAGCATGTGAGATGACCATCGAGCTGCAAGGTGACACCTCCAAGGTGGCTGGAAAACACTCTAGATCCATCTCCATGAGAAAGCTACCACCCCTTTGATCAGGAGTGATGAACCAACTCTCCTGAATGCAAGAAACGCAACATGTAGGATGGCTGGTCTGCCTCAAACCAGCAAGCTCGAGTCTCAAAATCTGTCCTGGTCTTAGCCGGGAAACACATTCAAGAGCAACCAATTGCTCATTTCTCCAGCCCATGCTCAAAATCTCTCTCCAATCCATTTGTTGATGAACAAATGGAACCATCAAGAAGCTGCTAACGAAAAAGACGACACCAAAAAGTCTGAAAATTTGATTCTTGTTCCTCCATAATGTCTTCTTTCCACCAACTGTATGCTCCATCAACCCATGTTGAGAATCCCAAGCTTGAATACCCAACTGAAAATAATCTCCAACACTCTGGCAAGGAAACATAGCACATCTCTGAGTGCTAATCAAAATCAAGTGCATACTTGTAAAATTGGTATTCCCTCTGATGAACCTTTGAACCCTATCCATGAAAACTTCAGGAACACTGAAGCATGAAACATAAGATGAATTCAAATTCAACTCCCAGAGCAGACTAGCATCCCTCAACCCAAGGAATGGATTGACAAGAGTGCAATCACCATATTTTGGTCCCTTTTCCAAAGTGAAGACCGCATCCTCAATTCCTCTTAAGCATTCTTTACTACTCAACATACGTGGCACATCGGCAACCCACTCAGCTTGATCATGACGGATCAGCCTTGCCATTCTTTTGAATGACACTACTCGAGGACCTCCATTGGACATGCCTCTCAAAACTATCTTCTTCCCATCCGATTGGAATTTCAACTCCATAGTCTGCAGATTCAAAGAGATCTCTCCAAGAGATCGCAGCCATTGAATGCCTAGAACGGCATCAATATCCCCAATGTGAACTACATAGAAGTCATCCTTGACTTCGTAGTTGCCCAGCTGCATGGTCATGTTAGATATTTTCTTGGTGCAAGAAATTCGGAACCCATCAGCAACCATGACCTTGAATCCTTCGAACTCCTCTGTTTGCAGCCCCTTCTTGGCTACCACAACTTCATCAATGAAGTTATGAGTTGCTCCAGTATCGATCAAAGCAACGATTCGCTGCCCTTTGATCATCCCACGAACCTTGAATGATTCGTTTCTTTGAAGACTAGAAAGTTGAGCTAAAACTCCACCACTTTCCTTCTCATCTCCGGACTCTTCTGGAGCTCTATCTTCTTCATTTCCTTCAAAATCAGATTGCTGGTCGGAAAAATCAGAACTACTTTCTCCAGCAGAATAGTACTCAATCTGATTGAACCTAACCCCTTTTGGACAAACATGGTCTTGAGACCATTTTTCCTGACACCGAAAACACAACCCTTTTCTTCTGAGTTCATTCAGGGTTTCTTGATCTAACCTGGTGACATGGGGATTGCGATTCTTGAACTCCTTGTTCTGAGGTCTCAAATGATTTTTATGCTGAGGCCTTTTTTCTTTATCCCTTTTCTGAAAAGGGGAGTTTGACTGAAATTTTGCCTTAGGAGCAGCCCACTCCATATTTCTCGCCTTTTTCATGGCCTCTTGCAGTGTCGGTGGATCAAAGGCTTTAATCCAACCTTTGAGTGGTTCTGTCAAACCCTCACTGAAAAGAATCACCAACCTTCTCTCCGTGATTCCAGTCACCATGACTGAAAGCCTCTGAAACTCCGCAATGTAGGCATCCACTGTGCCATACTGTCTCAATTGAGCAAGCTCCCTGAAATGGATCTCAGGATCTTTTTTCTCAAACCTTTCGATGAGCCTAGTGGTGAACTCATCATACGTTGTGATAGACCGATGACCCAGAGTAACGAGGCCATGGTACCACCACTCGTGCGCCACCCCATCAAGGTGTAGCGTAGCGAACTTGATCGCTTCTTCTTCCGCCATTGGTCTGAGAGCTAGATAGTTATCCAGCTTTTGAATCCAAGCTCGAGCTGAACTTGTGTCACTTCCGTCAAAGTGTGGAAGCGTAACTTTGTTGACAGCTTGGTACAAATCTCCTTGATTTGATGGTCTTCGTTGATCACAGTTTCTTCCTTGCCCTTTGTTTTTTCTCTTATGATCCATGAAGTCATTGAAGGACATGTCCAACCTGATGTCGACAGGTAGAGAGTCATACTCTGTACGGCCAAGCCTCAACTGCTCCACCCATGAAGCATTCTCTTCAGGCTCTGGCTGATTGACTACAGGAGCTAAAAAAGTGGGCTTGAATGGTCTGGAAGAGATGTAAGTGTTGTTTGACACTGTCCGGGCTGCATGCTCGTCATGCTGGTTGGAAGCACTATGCTCCCCTCTGTGGCCTGAGTTGTTCTGTGGAACAGTATTCTGCCCCATTCTCCCCATCATGAGAGATACCATGTCCATCAAGGCATCCATCTTTTTCCCAAACTCCTTCCCGGGACTCGTAGATCTCTCTCTTCCTTTTCCACTGTCATCTCTGTTGCCAGAGCTTCTTTCACCGCCACCAAGAACCCTTTCATTTCTTTCATTATCCCCCATTTCTGTTTCTTGTGAAGGCTCCCAATTAGCCCTCAAAATCTCTGAAGCTGTTTGACCTTCTGGAGGTTGATACAACTGTGTCTGAACTGTATCCCTCTTGTATACTCTTGCCAAATACCTCTGTTCTCTGTCACTCATAGAAGGCTGATTTCACAGGATGGCAGGATACGTGGCTCTGATACCACTGAAATATTCTGAGCCAAATTTTTTCGTTTTTTCAATTTACCATTAACAACATTACAAAGCAGTGCACCCGTTAAGGTTAGATGAGAAAACCAAAACGTGCAAGAAAGCAACTCTAACCAGAATGGCACCGATGATGGTGAGCATTGGTCAGAGGATCTAAAATAAACTGCTTATGCTGGAAAAGGAACTCGACGCCAAGTATGTGCTACCCAATCCAAAGCGGAGTGAGGGGCGACCATATGACGGAGTGAATACAAAACAATGCCTGAAAGAAAGATGCTGAGAAATGAAACTACTCAACACCCAGAATGTGCTTGCTAACCCGGAATGTGATAGTAGCGACCATAGGGCGGAGATCTCACTATTACAATAACTTTGAATGGAAAAGAGAACACAATCTGATTTAAGCAATAATGAATTAACTGCCAGTACTACTGTCAGTTTTACAAATAAGGAGCCTTTGCCTGCCAATGTCTTATGAATTTAAAGGATCAGCATTACATCATTTGGAATCCACCGTTACTTTGCATAGTAATACAAAAACCAAATGCCTTCAAATATCAAGATACAGATTTCTGATTTTATTACAATCTGCTCATTAAATGTTTAGAACAGTAGTCTAAGGAATTGCTAAAATGCTCATATCTTCCACGAATGACCTCCGATTAACTAGAAATCAAATGCATTAACTCTTAACTAAGCACACGCCTAGGATGAGACACTGAAAACAGATCTAAAGCCCATATATTAATTATGCACAAATCCCAATGTCCCTAGATGGTACGGCCCAGCTGAGAAACTCGACTTGGCTTTAAAAATTCAATTCACAACATTAAAATCTGCAATATGGAGCATAAGGGCGCCTAAGGCTAACACAGACAATAAGCTAATACCCACAATGATATTTTTGGTATTTTCTGATTTATGAAGCAAACATGCAATCTGCTGTCTTAAAACAATGCAATAAGCTGAAACTATTAAATGCTAACTTCAAATCTAACTATGCAATGAACTGATGAACAAAACACACTAAATGCAACTCACAGTACAATGATTCACCACTAGATGTTGTCTTCCAAACACGAAGTGATGCCCAAGCTAGGAGGCCTTCATTCCTCGAAGCAGTCCCAGAGCCAATCCGGCAACATAACAGTATATTTTCCAAAGATGCTCAAATGATGCACAAGACTTCCTTTTTATAAGCTTCGTTTGACTTCACGAAACCCTAAAATCCAACTCAAAGTTCAAACCCTAATCTCTTCCTTCAATATGGCATCCTTTTCACCTTTAGCTCAATAATCATATTTAATTAAAAACATCACCTTGATAAGTGCGCCCAATTTAATTTGCTTGACTTAGGAGAACTCAACAAATATTAAATATAATCTTTATGAAGGCGCCACCCTTTGAGTCCACCTTTTAAAATAACCTTAAGTCATTCGACTAGGCCAAGGTGATAAATAACATTTTAATTATAATGTTATTTTAAGTGAAATGAGCTCGTCTTCCCAGAACTGCATTCTGAAGACCAAAACTGAATACGCCACTTGAGTCAACTGAAGGGGAAAGTCAATTGCCTGATACCATCCTGAATACTGCCAAAAATAGAATTTACTAAAAATAGTAAATTCCACAAAGTGCTCTGAAAGCTGAGATGAACATACCATTGCGAAGCCCTCTGAAAACCCAGAAGGAATCCGCCACTGAATCCACCATCTCTGAGCAAAGTCCTCCTCAAAAATAGGAAACCCTAATTTACCTTCCGATTAGCCTTCGGGTTTCCAGAAAAAAGGCCAACGGTCACATGAACGATCGGAGTTTGAGAAGGGAGACATTGGAGTCCGCCCTCCCAAGATTGCTTGTCCTCAAGCAATACCGCCAAACTAGAGATCTTTGCAAATCATCACTCCCAAGTCTTGCTGTAGATTAGAATGTCATCAAAAAATATCAGCACAAACCTACGTAACTGATTCTGGAAGACACGGTTCATGCAAGACTGAAAAGTAGCCGGGGCGTTAGTCAACCCAAATGGCATGACTAAGAATTCAAAATGGCCATAGTGACATCGGAATGCTGTTTTTTCCACATCTGATCCCCTCATTCGTATCTGATGGTAACCCGATCTCAGATCTATCTTCGAAAAGAACTTAGCCCCATGTAGCTCATCAATGAGCTCATCTATCCTGGGAATGGGGTATCTATTTTTGGTGGTGCTTTGGTTCAAAGCACGATAGTCCACGCACATGCGCATGGTACCATCCTTCTTTTTCACAAGAACCACTGCAGAGGCAAATGGGCTCTTGCTTGGGCGTATGAAACCCATCTCCAAAAGTTCCCGAATATTCTTCTCGATCTCATCCTTTTGCCTCTTCGGATACCGATATGGAGTTGTGATCACCGGTTTGGCTCCTTCTTTGAGCTCTATGATGTGTTCTGAACCCCGTTCAGGTGGTGGTCCAGGAGGCAAATCTGCGAAGACTTTGCTCTTCTTCGTGAGTAGTGACTGGATATCAGGAGGTTGGTCACTCTTAGTCTCAACAGGACTAGTAGGAAGTATCATGCATTAAATAACCCTTACCTTTTGTTTGCCCGCTCCGGTTTGGGGGTGATAACTCGTGCTTGGAGTGAGCACAGTACCACTCATTCTGAAAACTTCTTGCCAAAAGGTACTTAGGAACTTGCTGTCCCTATCACTTACAATATTCTTTGGCAACCCATGAAGCCTAAACACTTCTCGAAAAAACAAATCTGCAACTTGGGCTGCAGAAACAGTGCTGGTAATGGCAAAGAAATGAGCAAACTTGGTTAATCTGTCAACTACCACGTAAATGCAATCCTTCCCTTGGGCCTTGGGCAGCAGTGATGAATCATTACGACCCAGTGCAAATGAAATTAAAAACTTTCCAATTCTCACTTAAAACATGTAAAAGTAACATATAACAAAGATAATACAATAAAATTTCTTCCTTTCTTTATTGATAAACACATACAAGTTACAATATGTTTCCTCATGAATTTCATTTTCATTGCAATACAAATCAGAGTTAAAAGTATCTGAGTTACATACATAGCTCGTAAGCTTTTGCACAAATAGAAGTAAGAAGGTCAGTCCGTCCTTTCAAATCTTGGTACATCGGCCGTTCGCTGTGGAGGAGAAACATCACTCGGGTGCTTTTCCGCCAACCACGGACTTATAATGCGGTCCCCCGCACGATCATTTTGCAATGAACGACCCTCCCTTCGAAGAAGAGATTGGTAGGGTATCCTTTAACGATTACCAACTGAGCATAGTGCTGTGTCCTACTCAACTAGAACCTTGCTATTTCACAATCTCGATCTAGTACTTGGATCACAATGAACTGACAGTGTAGTCTCAACTATCTCACATCTAGGTGGATGTTGTACCTTTCACTACTTTGGCCAAAGTATTCTCATTCAGTACTTCAAATGAAGGTCATCTATCATAAACACTACTCAGGGCCGATTTGACTTAAGGCTTCCTTACTCTACGCATAGGTTTGTCCTTCAATGGGTGAATCCGTCATCCCGGACATCCTACAATCATACGAACCTACTAGAAATGAAAACAGTATTCAAGTGTCTTGTATCAATCCTCCTAACTAGGAATTCTTTATCCTAGGAGTACCTAACTTGTCTCAGTTATCCTAATAACTTAAGCTAAAAGACTTCACTTGATTCTGCCATCATCTCGATCCTAGTAGATAATAAGTACATCTACGTATTCTCCATATATAGAGATCATACACATCACGCAATACCCATTTAAAATGCAAGTAAATCCTTCCCTTTTACCTTTTTCTATTATTTCTTCTTAATGCAAGATAAATAATCTAATCCTTTAAACTCTTAACCCAAATAATCCCTTTTTCACAATTTATCATAATCATTGATTCCTTTACACATTTTCTCCTTTAATGCATTGCTTTATTCATCGAATTGGTTCTTTCCTATTAAGCTAATTGAAAGCAATGAACACAAGACGCAAAATATAAACAACACTTTAACAAAAGTTGTATAATAGGAAGACTCTTGCCTGATTTTATAGCTCCAACACAGCTCTCCCCGAGTCTTCTTCAGCAACTTCCAGATTTCCAAATTAAATGGCTATTAAGGAGAACTTTCAAAACAATCCTCACAATTTTCACTCCTCTAATTAAAGATTAATACGTCTATGGCTTCACTCCACTCAAATCTTAAAAAGAAGACTTAACACAGTAATTAAACTGGTAAAAGCTCACTGAACTTATTTCACTCAGCATACAGGAAATGCAGCAAATAGAGAATACACAGCAACTTAAATGAATTGAAATGGGAGCTCTCAAAATGTTGTGAAACTCGTTTTTAGCAAGAGGTGTGTTGAGAAGAGTGAAAGGGCGTCATTATATAGGCCCGAATTGCAACTGTTTTCCCTTTTTGAAGGCATGTAAATTGACAACAAGTGCCTAGAAACAGTCAAAAGGACATTTGGCGGATTCCTTAGCCCTAAGTCATCAATTTGCAGGTGATTCAACCTTCTTAGAGCCAGCAAAAGAAGAATAAGTCAATTTATATGGCGGATTTTTGACAGCACAAGGCGTTTTCCAGAATTTAGGTAAATTTGATATTATTGTTTTGAAAAATTCGTTCAAGGAAAAAGTCGAGTCTGTTATATACTTCCACGTCGCCATTTTATGCCCTAAGAACAGCAAACGGTTATTTCTTTGACTAGGTCGCAGCCCAAGCACGGATCAAACGCGTTTTCTGGCGCGTTTTACCAGATGCGCGACTTCCAGTTCGTTTTTATGCGTTTTTCTTCCTGCTCGCGTCTTTCACACGCGATTTTCATGTATTTTCAAATGTTCATTAAAAACAATTTTCGACTTTTCACTATATAAAGTGTTTAATATTTCAAATATTTAACTTTCAATGTTTCGATTTCCATAGTTCAAAAACAAAATATTAATTTTGACTCAAGCCATGTATCGATTTCATATTTTAAATCAAAACCAAATATTTCTAAATTCATTAATAAAGATTTTACTATGTAAGGTAAAAATCGTTTTCCCAATTACACAAGGTAGTATTTAATTTCTCCAAATTACTCCTAGTAATATATTTTTATATTTATTTACTCTTAGTAAAATATAATCTCATTATATATATTTTATTATATAAATATTATTATAGTTCTTTTAAATATTAAACATATAAATATTTAAATACACAAGTATTTAATATACATTTATATTTTAATACAACTATAATAATATTATATATAATTTTTAATATATAACTACTTATATATAAATATATTTATATTTAACAAATATAAATATGTATACATATATATATTTATTGCCAAATATATATTTTGCCAGTTGGTCCACATACTTTCAATATATATACTCGTATATATCTCAGTATACTATAAACATGTATATACACACCTACTTAACCTATTCGCTTAGTCCCATTCACGTTATGAACATAATACTGTAAGTTTGATAAACAAACAATCATCTCTCAAGCACAAAGAAGTAAACTAGACTCCTAAAGCCTATGGATGACTTACCGTTATCTCGACAAACAGACTTGGCTTACTCAATCTATAGAACGTGTGTGTATGCTCAATTTGGTAATCGTTACTGTTTACCCGACCAAGTTCCTCCCCGAATGATGTCTCTCCTCTGTCCGGAGGTACAGTCTTCATACCTGCATATCACGACATGACACCGGCAGTCATATGCTCACAACAAGGCAGTTTGCATAAAACATTATAAAAAGTTAGATTAACATTATTCCATAACTGTATGCAACATATAATCAAAACTAAATCATTTAGAAGTAACAATCAAATGAAACCATCATTTAAACAGGACTCATTCATTTAATAACGAGATCAACCATGTTTTATTCATCATCAAGATTCACACATTACATTCAATGGCCCTATACAATAGTAGCTATAATATCGGGATGTAACAATGAAATCCATTGAAATGCTTTCCCATTTTTGATTGGGAATTGGAAGTGGTTGCAGCAAACCGGCTGGCAATGTATGCTCGTTTTTATTTGCTTGACAAACAGGACATTCCTGAATGTAGCGTTGAACCTCTCTCTTCAAACCTTTCCAAGAAAACCTTTCTCGGATCTGCCTATAGGTCTTGAAAAAGCCTTGGTGACCAGCAACTGGAATGTCATAAAAATTCAAAAGAATCTTCTTCTTGAGCTTAGAATCAGCCACTAGAAAGATTCTTCCCTTATCTGGATTAATCCCTCAGTTACCATGATGCGCAGATTAAGGTTAGAAAACCAAAGCGTGCAAAGAAAGCAACTCTAACGAATGAAGCGCCGATGATGGCGAGCATTGGTCGAGGATCTAAATCAGCGCTTATCTTTGGAAAAGGAACTCGACGCCAAGTATGTGCTACCCAATCCAATGCGGAGTGAGGGGCGACCATATGACGGAGTGAATACAAAATAATGCTTGGAAGATAAATGCTGAGAAATGAAACTACTCAACACCCAGAATGTGCTTGCTAACCCGGGATGGGATAGTAGCGACCATAGGGCGGAGATCTCACTAATACAATAACTTTGAATGAAAATGAGAACACAACCTGATTTAAGCAATAATGAAATAACTGCCAGTACTACTGTCAGTTTTACAAATAAGGAGCCTTTGCCTGCCAATGTCTTATGAATTTAAAGGATCAGCATTACATCATTTGGAACCACCTTTACTTTGCATAGTAATACCAAAACCAAATGCCTTCAAATATCAAGATACAGATTTATGATTTATTACAATCTGCTCATTAAATGTTTAAAACAGCAGTCTAAGGAATTGCTAAAATGCTCATATCTTCCACGAATGACCTCCGATTAACTAGAAATCAAATGCACTAACTCTTAACTAAGCACACGCCTAGGATGAGACACTGAAAACAGATCTAAAGCCCATATATTAATTATGCACAAATCCCAATGTCCCTAAATGGTACGGCCCAGCTGAGAAACTCGACTTGGCTTTAAAATTTCAATTCACAACATTAAAATCTGCAATATGGAGCATAAGGGCGCCTAAGGCTAACACAGACAATAAGCTAATACCCACAATGATATTTTTGGTATTTTCTGATTTATGAAGCAAACATGCAAATCTGCTGTCTTAAAACAATGCAATAAGCTGAAACTATTAAATGCTAACTTCGAATCTAACTATGCAATAAACTGATGAACAAAAACACACTAAATGCAACTCACAGTACAATGATTCACCACTAGATGTTGTCTTCCAAACACGAAGTGATGCCCAATGCTAGGAGGCCTTCATTCCTCGAAGCAGTCCCAGAGCCAATCCGGCAGCATAACAGTATAATTTCCAAAGATGAAGAAATGATGCACAAGACTCCTTTTTATAAGTTCCGTTTGACTTCACGAAACCCTAAAATCCAACTCAAGCTCAAACCCTAACTTTTCCTTCAATAAGGCGTCCTTTTCACCTTTAGCTCAATAATCCTATTTTAATTACAACATCACCTTGATAAATGCGCCCACATTAATTTCCTTTGACTTTGGAAAATTCACCAAATATTAATTATAACCTTAATGAAGGCGCCACCCTTTGAGTCCACCTTTTAAAACGACATTAAGTCATTCGACTAGGCCAAGGTGAAAAAATAACATTTTAATTATAATGTTATTTTTAAGTGAAATGAGCTCGACTTCCCAGAACTGCATTCTGAAGCCCGAAACTGAATACGCCACTTGAATCAACTGAAGGGGAAAGTTAACTGCCTGATACCATCCTGATTACTGCCAAAAATAGAATTTACTAAAAATAGTAAATTCCAAAAAGTGCTCTGAATGCCAAGATGAACATACCACTGCGAAGCCCTCTGAAAACCCAGAAGGAATCCGCCATTGAATCCACCATCTCTGAACAACGACCTCCTCAAAAATAGGAAACCCTAATTTATCTTCCAACTAGCCTTCGGGTTTCCAGAAAAAAGGCCAACGGTCACAAGAACAATCAGGTTTGAAGGGACATTACATGAGAGGGACATATTCAATCTATGACAAAGAAATGCTTGCCATTATGCATGCATTAGCCAAGTTCAGGCAATACTTGGTGGGGAACAAGTTCGTGGTTAAGACGGACCACAATAGCCTCAAGCATTTCATGCACCAGAAAGATCTAAATGAGAGGCAACAGAAATGGGTGAGTAAGCTTCAAGCTTACGACTTTGACATTGAATATGTCAAAGGGAAAAATAATGTCGTGGCCGATGCTCTCTCCAGAAGGCCTCATCTTAGCTCATTGTGTGAGCTTACTGCAGAGTGGAGAGACATGTTGCTTGCTGATTATGCAAAAAATCAGTTTGCAACCAGCATTCTGGAAGGTACTTTCCATGATGAAAGGTACCAGGTGGTTGAGGGATTGATCCATTATAAGGGAAGAATCTTTCTGGTGGCTGATTCTAAGCTCAAGAAGAAGATTCTTTTGAATTTTCATGACATTCCAGTTGCTGGTCACCAAGGATTTTTCAAGACCTATAGGCAGATCCGAGAAAGGTTTTCTTGGAAAGGTTTGAAGAGAGAGGTTCAACGCTACATTCAGGAGTGTCCTGTTTGTCAAGCGAATAAAAATGAGCATACATTACTAGCCGGTTTGCTGCAACCACTTCCAATTCCCAATCAAAAATGGGAAAGCATTTCGATGGATTTCATCACTGGGTTGCCCAAGGCCCAAGGGAAGGATTGTATTTACGTGGTAGTTGACAGATTAACCAAATTTGCTCATTTCTTTGCCATTACCAGCACTTTTTCTGCAGCCCAAGTTGCAGATTTGTTCTTTCGAGAAGTGTTTAGGCTGCATGGGTTGCCAAAGAATATTGTAAGTGATAGGGACAGCAAGTTCCTAAGTACCTTTTGGCAGGAAGTTTTCAGGATGAGTGGTACTGTGCTCACTCCAAGCACGAGTTATCACCCCCAAACTGATGGGCAAACAGAAGTAGTGAACAAGTGGTTGGAAGGCTACTTGAGAAACTATGTGTCAGAATAGCAGAGAGCATGGGTTAAGTGGCTGCATATAGGCGAGTACTGCTACAACTCTACTTTTCATATGTCAATCAAGATGTCTCCTTTCTTGGCACTTTATGGATATGAAGCACCCAGTTTTGCAGATTTGGTGTTTGGTGACAGCAAAGCACCTTTAGCCAAGGATTTGTTGCAGCATAGTCAAGACATAATGAGATCCTTGAAAGATAATTTGCAGATTGCACAAAATCAGCAGAAGTTGTATGCTGATCAGAGGCGTGTTGAGCATTCATTTGAGGTTGGGGATATGGTCTATCTTCATTTACAACCTTATAGATAGTGTACTCTCAAGAAGAGTGGAGCTGAGAAGCTCAAACCTCGCTTCTATGGGCCATTTAGGGTCATCCGAAAAGTTGGGGCAGTAGCTTATGAATTAGAGCTACCTACAGATAGCCGAGTGCATAACGTCTTCCACGTGCCTCACCTCAAGAAGGCACTTGGACACAATGTGGTTGCTTCTTCACAGTTGCCACTGTTGGATGAAGAGGGACAGTTGGTTCTAGTTCCAGAGGAGATACTTGATGTCAAAGAACGTTCTTTGAGGAATAGAACTATCAGAGAATGTTTGGTTAAGTGGAAGAACCTGCCTATAGAAGGGGATGCAACTTGGGAAAGTGATGAGATATTGCAGCATCCTAGTTTAGGTGCTTGAGGACAACAATCTTGCCCAGGGGAAGAAGCCCGGTATGTATGTCCCCTTCTCAAACCTGATCATTCATGTGACCGTTGGCCTTTTTCTGGAAACCCGAAGGCTAGTCGGAAGATAAAATTAGGGTTTCCTATTTTTGAGGAGGTCATTGCTCAGAGATGGTGGATTCAATGGCGGATTCTTTCTGGGTTTTCAGAGAGCTTCGCAGTGGTATGATCATCTCGGCATTCAGAGCACTTTTTGGAATTTACTATTTTTAGTAAATTCTATTTTTGGCAGCTTTCCAGTTGAGTTCAGCTCGGTTGACTTCCTGCTTCAGTTTGGTCAGATGTCTTGCTCAGTATTGGCTTCAGGGCACATTCAGAAGGATAAGTTAAGTCATTTAATTAAAAAAGTCACGTTTAAATGTTATATTTTAACGTTGACCCCTTGGCTTAGATTTAATGACTTAATGTTGTTTTTAAAAGTGGGTCTTTGAGGGTGGCGCCCTCATTAAAAGATTATTTTAATTTTGCCTAAGTCAAAGCAAGGTTTGAAGGGCGCATTTATCAAAGCATGTTACTTATTTAAAATGTCAAATCGTAAGCCTTGAAGAGAAAGTACGCCTTCTTGAGGAGATTAGGGGTTTTGACCTAAAAGCGGATTTTAGGGTTTTGAGAAGTCAACTGGAGGATTATAAAGAGGAGTCTTGGAACATTATTGGGGATCTTTTGCCGACTATACTGTTATGCTGCCGGATTGGCTCTGGGACTGCTTCGAGGAATGAGGGCCTCCTAGCTTGGGCATCGCTTCGTGTTTGCAAGACAACACCTAGTGGTGAATTAGTCTAGTTTGTGAGTACTTTGGAGTTCGTGCATTGTAATCAGCATTCATCCATTTAGGATCAGATTTGGCATATTAGAGATTTCTGTTTTCAGCATTTTAGCTTTAGCAGATTCGTTGTTTTTATTCCTAAATCCAAAAATACAAAAATATATATTATGGGTATTGCATAAATTCATTGGTCTAGGCTAGGCGCCTCAATGTGCAAAGTTGTAGATTTTTAGAAGCATTGTCTGATTTTATAAATGAAAATCGCCCCTGTACTGGGCCGTACTATCTGCAGTCTCTTGGAATTCGTGCCATTAAATAAAGCTGGTCTTTTAGTCCTGTTTCATGTTCCTATTCTGAGCGCCACCATCCTACTTGTGCTTTGCATTTAGTATTAGGTTGATTGATTGAGTTTTTAGGGAGATTCGAGTTTTCCAAGAAATATCTATGTGCTGGTTCTATGATGAAAACACAGGTCTGTCAAACAGATTGAAGAAATCTGCATCTTGTTCTTGGACGGGTGTGAAAGGATCTTAAAGTCTTGCGGCATACTTCATCGTGGGTGGTCAAGCTTGAAACAAGGTTGGATCTATTAATTAATATCTTCATTTTCAGTTTCATTTCTCAGCAAAGGAACTCATTAATATTATTGCAAGCTTCACATATGCTGATTTGTAATTGATAGCAAGTTGTCATCTTTCAAATTGTATGCTGGCAGTAGTACTGACAGCCTTTAGATCCTTGCTTATCAGATTGTAGTGTTCTTTCTTTCAGCATTTGATATTGTATGTAATCCATCTCCGCCCTATGGTCGCTACTCACCCACTCTGGGTCAGCAAGCACATTCTGGGTGTTGAGTGTTTCAACTTTCAGTAGTTCCTTTCAAGCTTTGCTTTTTTGTATTCACTCCGTCATATGGTCGCCCCTCACTCCGCATTGGATTGGGTAGCACATACTTGACGTTGAGTTCTTTCCTGCATTTAGAATAGGAAGATCCTCTGACCAATGCTCGCCATCATCGGCGCCATTCTGGTTAGAGTTGCTTTCTTGCACGTTTTGGTTTTCTCCTCTAACCTTAACGGGTGCACTGCTTGTAATTTGTAAATTGAAAAACAAAAAATTTGGCTCGGAATATTTGATGGTTGACTCAAGGTGATTTTAGGGTTCCCTACACTTTCGATGTCTATAAATAAGAGTTTTTGCTCATTTGTACATAACTTTTGCATGAGAGAGAAATATATGTTGTGCCTACCTTGCCTTCAATATTGCTCTTTTGTATCTGTTCATGCATTTTTGCTATTATGATGAATTGTTATGCCACTAGGGTTTCATGCAATTATAATGGTGAATTCTTTCCTTAGTTAGATCAACTCTGTGCGCGTTCAATAAACTTACCCATTCGGTGGTGATAGATGTGCCACCTTCAAGTTGAGAATCACGTACTTGGTTATGGAGTGTGATGTGTGTGAATAATAAACTTATTGATTGAGCTGATAGATGTGCCACCTTGCCTTCAAGTTGAGAATACGTATTCAGTTTATAAGCATATTGTTGTTTCCAATAAGCTTGTTTAGATTGAGCTAATAGATGTGCCACCTTGCCTTCAAGTTGAGAATCTATACTTGTTTATCGTCAGATAGTCATCCTTGCTCCATTTCCTCATGCTCTGTTTTCTTGAGGAAACTGGATAGATTTTAAGTAATTAAGCCTAGTTGTAGTTAGTAATCTGCGAAACCAGAAAATACTCAGCTGCAATGTATATAGTTTTCGAGAAAGTCTTGTACCTCTACAGTTGAAACAAAAAGACAGGATATAGTTTAGTTTACTTTCCTTTTCAAAGCACTTTTGTCAAGCACAACGAGGGAGCTTCCCCTCCTAATTTGAAGAGCACTCATTGCGTAGTGTGCATAGCTGTCCGTACCAACTCTTACTCTAGAGGTGCTAGTTGATTCTGCAATATACCAATACTGTCTCTGGTAGCTATGTAATTAGTAAAGAATTAATTTGCTAATGTGATAGTAGTATTATATTTACTCATTATTGACTTGGCAAACCAAAAGTATTTACTACAAGACTATAGAATGTGATGTTGAAGCTCCAACATGCTGGTTCACTAGCAATTGATTGTTGGCATCATTATCAAATGACTCCTCCTACAAGACTATAGAATGTGATGTTGAAGCTCCAACATGCTGGTTCACTAGCAATTGATTGTTGGCATCATTATCAAATGACTCCTCCAAGACGACCAAGTTCTCATCATAAAATTTTGATCCTCATCAATGGCGATCCATTCTGATTTTGGATCAATCTTATCAAGGTCAATAGGCTCAACATTCTTGATCTTGTCTAATATTATCAAGGCATAAGTCCGTGATATATTAGTATGCACATTATGCAAGGAACTCAAAAACATTTTGCAAGTTGCAACAACAATTAAAATTAAAACTAGTAACATCTAATCTCAAATATTCTTGAATCACAAGTAGAGGTTGAGCCCTAGGTTTGTACCTCATAACCAAGCTTGCCAGAAAACTGAACCTTGCCAATGGTAAGTGCATCTGGAAAATAGCATAAAAAGAGTGAGACAAATGCAATATCCTTATGAATTATGAAGCTATTTCATATGCATTCAGATACTCCAATATCTTCAAATTTTTGGGTATAGTTTATGTTCAATCTCATTATTGCCTTATGAAAGACTTGCCTATCCATTATATTAATTGGATAACATGGAGCAGTTTAGATCAATTCCATCTATATTGTACAAAGCAGTTGGATCATAGTGTAATGCATGTTGACGTTTGAATAATATGCTGTAGACAGTGGCATATTTGAACACTCCAATCTCCAGAAATTAATGTGATTGCTGTTTTTACTCCTGTTTAAACTGGCCTTTCTGTTGCATGAAACTACTCATCTCATGATGAGGTCAAGGAGTAAGGTTAATGATTTCCCATTTTTTCTATTCCCATGATGAAGTAGCATGCAGAAAAAAATGGCTAAGATTTAGGAGTTGTTTATAGGTGGTCTTATGGGTTGGCGCTTTCAAAGATTTGATAGTAAGACTATTTTAAACCGTCATGTCCACTTTTCAGAACTAAAGAATTAATAATATTTTAAGTTGGGCCTAGTCACTCTTTAGTATTTTCAAAAGGGCAACTTAAATATAATTAGAGATTCTATTTAATTTTTAAATAAGTGTTTTTGAATGCTTATTAAAAATGCAATTTGAAAAAGGCCCTTAGACACAATTTAAAAATATTTTTAAATACTTGGAGGGAAAAGTAAATAAAATAAAATAGAGGGCTCAGCACCTATAAAATAGAGGTCAAGGTTCACATCAGAGTATCTGATTTGGTCATTTCATTATTTCTTCCATTTTGGATATTGAAACATTCAAGGATGAAAACCTTTGTTACATCCTAAATTATGACGTTACAATTTACCATCACTAGGTAGAGTAAATGTGAATTCTAGAGGTGAATTAATGATGCTTGTACCTTGTTTTCAATATGAATGTTGTTTCATTTGATGTTATTCTTGGTGAAATACTGCATAAAAGAGAATAGAAGGTTATTGATTTGTGAATAAACTAACTTTTGAGATGTTTCATTTATTCTACTTTGTTATGAGCATATGACTGCCGATGTCATGTCATGGTGTGCAGGTATGAAGACTGTTCCTCCGGACAGAGGAGAGATATCACTCGGGGAGGAACTTGGTCGGGTAAGCAGTAACGAGTACCAAATGAGCATACACACACATCAGTATAGGTTCTGAGAAACCAAGTCAGTTATGTTGGTCTAGATAAGTCATCCTTAGGCTTGGAGTTATGTTTACTGCTTTATGCTTTCAAAAGTGATGATTACTTAATTGTCTGACTTACTGTGCCTTGACCATGATATGGAAAACGTGAATGGATATATGTTAATAGGTCAAGTATGTATACACATGTCAATACATACGTATGCTCGACAGATGGATATGCCCATACGTACGTGTCGACATGGTATACGTACATATACGTGTACACTGTATATAGTGATATACATATATATATAACCACGTTATTAATTGCCTGTGAATAGTGATATTAATTAATATTGCCTAGGAATTTACTTATACAAATACTAAAACGTATAAGTGTAAATATTCTGATATGTAAATAAAATATATATATATATTTAATAATATATAAATATAAATATTTATATTGTAGTTTTACTTAGAAATATATATATGTATACTCGTAAATATATTTAAATATTAATATTTAAATATACCAACGCATATATATATTTAAGTATATAAATCTACAATAAAGATATATTTATAAATATATATATTAAGTTAAATAAATTTATGAATTTTATAATACCGTGGGTAAAGTTGCAAATCAAATTACCCTACATAGTTAAGTCTTTATTAAAGACTATATTATGATTTTGGAGATAATTGATTAAATCACTAAAGAGTATCGAACCTTGGCTTTTGATAGCGATTTTATTTGGAGCTTTAAATAAAATGCATTTACCCGTGAAAGCAATTTCGAGTGGGAAATATTTCATTTGAAGACTTCATGTTGAATCGCACCTCTTTGTTAATTATGCAATGATAAATATTTCATGGTGAACTTTATTAAAAGCATTTGAAAAGTCAAAATTAAAGGAAAACGAAATACGATTTAGGGATTTCATTCCCGTAAAAATGAAATGGCGAATAAACGCGTGAGAAAGTCGCGCAGGTGTGGTTCGCGCTTGGGCCGCAACTTGGTCTGCAAAATAACGAGTATACTGATCTTTAGGCCACGAAAATGGCGACGTGGGAGCATCATAAATCTTGAACTCTCATCTGGAACGAATTTTTCAAACTATTTGCTTCAAATTAACCTAAAAATCTGAAGACGCCTTGAGCTGTCGACTTATCAAATTTGCCATGTGAGAGTTGATTTATTCTTGATTTGTTGTCAATAAAAGAGGATGACTTGCCTCTGATTTTCGCCACATATCTCTTTGGAAACTTTCCAACTTGCTGTCCTGGCAGTTTGAACGCCTCAGGATGAGGAGGTTGTTGAGTTTCCTGAACTATATAAAGGCTACTTTACTCATTCATCCAACACACAATTCTGGAATTCGGGTTTAGTCTCATTCATAAAAAAATGACAAGTATTTCTGAGTGTTAATTTGCTGAGAGTGAGAATTATTCTGCTAAGAGAGTTTTTGAGAGTATTTAGCAATTTTGTGAGCAAATTTAGAGTGTTCATCCTTCGTAGAGTGAGCTTTTAATCTGCTAAGAAGTCCTTTTGCTGGAGGCTATAGGTGTAGCAAATTCTCACTAGATCAACACCTGTGGAAAGCTCTTGTCAGGCATGTTTACTCTTTTACTTTTCATGAAGTTGCTATTCTTCTTTGGTCTAGAAGAGTTTACAAATAAAAGTCCACTTTCATTGAAACATAATAGGAAATGAAGGTCGTTCCTTATGGTATACAGGGAAAGAATTTCTAAAAGATTGTTTTAAATATAGAAGTGTTGTTGAACCATTAAACAAGTGAAAAATTTGGGAAACAGGAAGGTTAATGCATGTTCTATACTATTAACTCTTGCATTAATTAGTAAACGGATATATTGTTCCATTGAAGAGTAAATTATATTAATTAGTAGACGGATTTACTGATCCATTGAAGAGTAAAATTGCATTATTTGTATTGGCTCCATATATGGAGTATATGCTTGTACTTAACTATTTAATACTAGAGGATGAATTGAGGGTATTTAATAAGTTACCGATCACAACTAGTTGAAGATTAACTTAGTCAAGTTATTAAAAGCTCCTAGGATGAGAAAGTCCCGTATAAGGGAGATAGTTGTGAGTACTTGTTAAATTGTTCTCCTTTCTAGTAGATAACTTGTTGTAGGAAGTCTAGGGTACGGCTACCCCGATAGGCCAACCTACGCGTAGTGTAAGAAAGCCTTAATGCAAATCGGCCCTGAGTAGTGCATATGATAAATGACCTTCATTCGAAGTACTGAATGAAAATACTTTGGCCAAAGTAGTGAAATGTACAACATCCACTTAAGTGTGAAATAAGTTGAGACTACACTGTCAGTTCATTGTGATCCCGAAGTACATACTAGATCAAGAGATGCCGTATGCACAGGACCTAGTTATGTAGGAACACAACACTATGCTCAGTTGGTAATCGTTAAAGGATACCCTACCAATCTCTTCTTCGAAGGGAGGGCCATCTATCTAACGATAGGTGTGCGGGGGACCGCATTATAAGTCCGTGGTTGGCGGAAAAGCGCCCGAGTGATGTTTCTCCTCCTCAGCAAGCGGCCGATGTACCAAGATTTGAAAGGACGGATTCCTGGACCTTCTTACTACTATTTGTTCTAAAGCTCATTGGAGCTATGTTAGTTAAGGTACGTATTCTTGTTTCATGTACTTGTGAAGTTATTATATTGAAATGGAATCTTTGTTGTATATTAATATGGCAATTTGTTCATGTTTTGTCAATAAAGAAAAAGAAAAATTCTATTGCAATGACATGATTAACACGTTTACATACTTGTAGGATGTAAATTATGAAAATTTTAATTTTACCGAAGGGTCGGGCTGTTACAACCTCATAGTTTTTCATAGTGGGTTTGGGGACGAAAACTGACATATCTATTGAGATGATTCTACTTAAGTATTGCATTTGGGCATATTGATTGTGGTTGTTCGATTCATATTTGGAAGCAAGTTGTGTGGCTTTGTCAAATCAACATTATGGGGAGTTTGATGCATATATACAGCTGCACCATATTGGAAATCAGCATTGTTGGAGAACTATTACTACTATTTTATATTATTTTCTCTTGAAGAGAAGATTATTCATTGCTGCCTCGTATTAAATCAGACCTTATTACTTTTTACTTTATAGTGTTGCTGTACAAGTCTCTTGAGTCTCCAAGAGCTGCTGCAACCTCCTTTCTACTTAGGGCAGCATTCCTAATATTACTCGTGAGCTGCCATACAAGTCATGGGCCATACAAGATGCTGGAAAAATTATCGCAGAAGTAGTTGGGAATAATTGGTGTTTGCTGATAATGTTTGGAAATAGCCTGATTTTTCTGTTATAATGGAACTTGCTAGTAATTAAGGTTGGGTATAGCTGTAATGTCCCCATTTTTAGCATTGCACCTTTCAATGACCGTTGGCCTATTCTGGAGACCCGTAGGCTACTCGGAAGGTAAAATTAGGGTTTCTTGTTTCGAAGGATGTTCTTGCTTGAGGTTGGTTGATTCAATGGCGGATTCTTTCTGGGTTTTCAGAGAGCTTCGCAGTGATATGTTTCTCTTGGCATTCTGAGCAATTTCTGGAATTTACTATTTTTAGTAAATTCTATTTCTGGCAGTGGTCATATTGGTCTCGGCACAGTTGACCTTCCTCTTCAGTCGACTCAGCTGGCTTACTCAATTTTGGGCTTTGGGGCATAACTGGAGAGATAAGTTGGATTATTTTTAATTAAGTCATGTTTAATGTTATATTTTAACATTGACCCCCTTGGCCTAGCAACTTCACTTTAAGTTGTTTTAAAAGATGTTCTTTATGGTGGGCGCCTCATTTAAAGAATTAATTATATCTTTATTTAAAGATTTATTCCAAGCATAAGTTGGACGCCAACTTCAAGGAAGGAATAAAATTATAATTAAAAGTCAAAATTACAACTTTGAAGAAAGGGACGCCATCTTTTGAAGAATTAGGGTTTGACTCTGAAAAGAAGATTAGGGTTTCGAGAAGGTCAACGGCAAATTATAAAAGGAAGCCTTTGGTTCTCATTTCAGCATCTTTTATCTACAGGAATGTTATGCTGCCGGATTGGCTTTGGGATTGCTTCGAGGAATGAAGGCCTCCTAGCTTGGGCATTGCTTCTCGCTTGAAAGATAGCGACTAGTGGTGAGATAGTGTAGTTTGAATGTTTTATTGTGAGATTTCTGCATTTTAGTCTTTGTGAGGATTGGTAAATCAGTTTTATGCATATTAGTGGTTTTCTGGAGTTGCACATTCATTGTAGCAGATTGTTGTTTTTAATCATAAGTCCAAAAATACAAAAAGAGTCATTTTGGGTATTGTCTCATTGTGTTTCCCTGTTAGAGGCGCCCCTTCATGAATATTTGTAGATTTTAATACGAAGTTTATGATTTTATAATGCAAATTCGTCATTCCTTGAAGGTCGTACTTTCTAGAGTGCCTTGGGATTCGTGTCACTAATTAATAACCACTTTTAGATGCCATTTCTTATTACCAAGTTAGGCGCCATCATTTTGAGGGTCTATTGCATCAGATTTGAGATCATTTGGGTGAGTTATGAGAGAGATATGAGCATATGAGTAAATTCATAGGTTGCTGGTTTTTAATTTAAAGGTGCAGATTTGTGAAAAACAGAATTATTATTTTGGTCTTTGAGAGAGTTATTGATTTGGCGTCTTCAATCAAGCCAAGGAGAGTTCTTATATGATGTAATGCTAATCTTTCAAATTCCTATCCTCTTGGCAGGCGAATGAGCTTCATTTTGTAAACTGGCAGTAGTACTGGCAGTAATTCTCAATCTTGTTCAATTCTGATTTGTAATGCTCACTTTACATTCTAAGGTTGTTTTGTAATATCTTACATCTCTGCCCTATGGTAGCTCCTTTCCCACTCTGGGTTAGAAAGCACATTCTGGGTGTCGAGTTACTTTCAGCAATTTAGCATATTTCTCTTTCAAGCATTGTAATTCCTGTTATCTCCGCCATATGGTCGCCTCATTTCCGTAATGGATTGAGTAGCACATACTTGGTGTTGAGTGTGCTTTCAGTATATTAGATTTTAGGGATCCTCTGACCACATGCTCGTCGTTCGCCGGCGCATTCTTGGTTAGAGTTCTTGCATAAGCATTTTGATTAAGATCCTCTGACCAATGCTCACACCTTGCCCACATCGGGATCATGGTGTACATTCTGGTTAGAGTTGCTTCAGCATCGTTTTGGTTTAGCTGCTAACCTTAACGGGTGCATTGGTTTGTAATTTGTAATTTGAAAAAAGGAAAAAAATTGGCTCGGAATATTTCAGTGGTATCAGAGCCAAGATCCTGCCATCCTGTGCCCAACAGAGTTCACTTGACAGATGAGTGACAGAGATACCAGACACTACATACAGAGAGAGATGACTACAGAGAAGCCTCTACTTGAGTTAATGCATGAACTGTTTACGCTAATGAAAGATCCTGACATAAGGTGGGGAATCAGAAAGATTTATGCTAGGTCTGAAAGCTGGGATAGCAAGGTGCACATGGCACCTCATATTGATCGTGAGCTTGATGAAGAAACTCTAACAGTGGAAAAGTGTGTGGAAGAACCCCAAAATACTTCCTTAGATTTGCATGTGATAGGAAGTGATGAAGAACAGTTCAGTGAAAAGAACATAACAGCAGTCTTGAGTTCTAATGAAAATACATCCAATGAAGGTCTTGAGGCTAAGGGCTTCACAAAAATTGTTGGTATGACGGTTGTGTGGGATGAGTTCGTTGAAGAAGAACAAGATGAAGAAAACACTAGTGGTGTCCTTGGACCAGCTTATGATCATTACCAAGGTGATGTTGTTAATGGTGATTCTGATGTGTTTATACCTCTTCTAGTTGAGGATTTGGTCAAGGATTATTCACCTCTTGCTGCTGTTCAAATCTCTCAAGAATTTTCACTAGACAAATGTATGACAAGTAGCCAAGAAGACCTCCTTGGTATTCATTGGGCTGCTAATGAAGAAATCAATGACATACTTCCCCATGATGAAGATAATGACAGTGATGTTTTCAAAACAGCAGGCAATGGAGATTCTTCATTTCATTATGATGGTGACATTGGGTTTGAGCATCAAACTAAGCCCTTGGAGAGAAGGACTTATGAAGAAACCAGTTCAAGTGAGTTACTGGGTGACCTATTCAAAGACTCAACACTCCAAGAGAAGCATGAAGAGTACTTTTCTCTTGATCAAAACAGTCAGCCTTTTTCCATTTGGGATCCCGGTTGGTTGACACCAAGGTATGATAAAGAACCTTTGTGGGATGAATTTCCCTTTGATCCAGATGAAGATCAAAAATCAGTTTGCATGGCAAACTATGAGGTGGCCATTGAAGAGGAAGTTGTCTTCGAAGAAGAAGAGGGTTCAAAGAAGCTCCATGATGATGTCTTTGAAGTGGTTGCAGCCGCTAAAGAAGAAAATGTTTCTACGGAAACTTTCCGAACAGCGGATGACTATGATCCATTGAGCAAGTTGGGTGCTGCTCTAATGTTTGATCAAGAAGACAGTGATGAAGAAGAAGAGCTTGAAGACCATATGGCTCTTGAAGATGGAGAGTTTGAAGGTGTTACTAAACACAAAGCTGATTTATCAATGCACGAAGCTGATTGCAAGCGATGGGTTGAAGATTTTGTGGAGTATGATGCCTTTCATGACAATGAGCATTCTCCTCTAGTTGAAGGTGAAAGACACGGAAGCTGGAGCAGCTATGATGGCCGCAAAGACACAAAACAAAGTTCTGATTTTGACAATCAGCCAACCAGCAATCTGCCATCTTTGCATATTCTTGAGTGGGAAGATCAAGACAAAGAGTCCTTTAAGAGGGAAGTGCGAATTCTATCCCAATTTGATCGCACTCACAGTTTGATTGAAGATCTCCACTGGAAGGCTCAGCTTGAAGAGAGAAAAAGAGGAGTTAAGGATGAAGTTGCTCTTTTCAATTTGCAACTCATCAGAGACTCTTTGGAGGCGTTGAAATCAGATTGCATACACTTGATGGAGGATCGGGATCATGCTATTGAACTTGCAAAGAAGTCCTTCAGTGTTGTCCAAGAAAAGGAGAGTTTGGTTGATGAGCTCACTCTGGAGCTTAAATCAACAAAGGACAAGTTAAAAGAAACTTATTTGTCTCTAACAGAGGTTGAAGACCGGTTTGTTGATTTCAAACTTTTTAGCAAGCAAAAGAATGAGCAAAGAGTTGAAGAAATCAAGCAAGTAATTGACGAGCTTGATAGTCTTCGAGAGGAGTTTGATCTTGAAGGGTTCACAAGGAAATCAGAAGTTGCGTATGCAGATTTGGATCAGCAAGATGGAAAAGGGGACTTCCAAGTCTTTGACAACCCTTTCTTTGAAGTGGGTGCTGAAGCAACTTATGACAATCCTCTTTTTGAACCAAGTGAAGAGGAAGCTTATGAGAAACATTCCTTTGAGGTAGATGATGGGATTTCAAGCCTTGAGGAAATTTCTTATGACATCATTGTTGAAGAGGGAAGTTCTAGCACTTCTTTTGACAATGGAATGAGGATGCATGAGCTGCATAATGAAGACTTCACTGCTGCTCCTAGTCTCCCCATTCAGGAGGTGGAAAATCAAGAAGCATGGTGGAATGAAGTCACTAATCTTGATTGGCAACAAAGAGATGATTGGCACACCGATGAAGAGTTCATTCATTTTCTGATGTGGATACTTGTCATGTTCCTATCGGGTTTCATGCTTACACCATATTCTCTAAGAGTAACTAACTTCATAATGGAGTTTGATGAAGGATCCATTGAATCCTTCCAGCAATTCTTCTCTCATGATTTTGAATTTGACTTTCTCAACGAATTCAGATTTGTTGAGTACTTCTTGGAGTTTCAGGGTGCGATGATTCAAATAGAACATATTTCCCAAAGCGTTCTAGTAAAAGTAATTCTCCATTTGCGGAATGACTCTTCTTTACTTATGATGTGGGGCCCTGGTATCAGCTCACTTTTGATTTGTGTCAAGAAGGTATGTTGGAGTGATGAGCCTCAAATTCATTGTCCTTTGGATGTAGTTACCTTCTTTATCAGTCATTTGAAGTTCACTCCTAATGATCAATGGGAGTTTTGGAGAGAAAAGTTGAACAAGGATTGGTACTTGGCTGTGATGGGATCTTCAATGGGTTTAGTTTCGGCTGTAGATATGAGCAGACATGATATTTTGGGTGTTGATTTTCAGATTGGCAACAGCCATCTATCTCCTTGGATGCTGATTTTCATAAAATCAGATTTCAAGTTGATCATTTCAGTCTTGTTGGGTTGCTGGTTCATTCAATTTCAGACCTTCCAATCTCTTTCGAGGGACAACTTATGGTTTCAAATGAGAAAATTGGTGATGTGGACTGAGCACGATCAGAATTTGGAAAGAAACCATACTCATTCTAATGGTTTTCTTGGTACATATTCTTGTACAAATAATTGGAGCAGCAGACCATCGCTCGACTTGGCTTGGCATTTCGAGACTCCTACTGCTGAGATCCTGTGCAATGTCTTGATTCTACATTCTGAGACTCTTGGGGATGGAATTGTGAGAAACTTCTTCAGACTTCATAGTTGTGCCATGCTAATTCAGCGGAGGCATAGGGAATTCATGTGGAATCATGAGTTTGAGTTTGTTGAGTTCTTGCAAAGGATAGCCTTCCTCTTTGCAAGAAGAGTTGAAGGTGTCACATTTGCAGTCATGGTTTCGTTTGTTACCATGTGGAGGTATGCTGAGGAGTTTAGTTATGAGTTGAGTGACCTATCCTTCTTCTTGCCTAGAATTATGGTTGACAGTGGTATTGTTGTTACTGTTGACTCTGGGCTTCTTGGACGTGAGACGCTGCATGATATTGATCTTGGTCCTTTAAGATCTTTCAGTTTGATTATCATGGATGGTAACACTTTAGAGTTACAAGGAAGGTTAGTGCAGTATTGGCATGATGTTTTCACGAATGTGATCAGAGTGGTGCAGCATCGGCATGGTGGGTCCTTCCTGAGATGGATTTGGGAACCTGGGATCATACTTGTTTGGTATGGATCAGTCTTAACCTTTCTGGAGTTATGGTGGTATTGCTTGAGGACAAGCAATTTTGGGAAGGGCGGATTGTAATGTCCCCATTTTTAGCATTGCACCTTTCAGTGACCGTTGGCCTATTCCGGAGACCCGTAGGCTACTCGGAAGGTAAAATTAGGGTTTCTTGTTTCGAAGGATGTTCTTGCTTGAGGTTGGTTGATTCAATGGCGGATTCTTTCTGGGTTTTCAGAGAGCTTCGCAGTGATATGTTTCTCTTGGCATTCTGAGCAATTTCTGGAATTTACTATTTTTAGTAAATTCTATTTCTGGCAGTGGTCATATTGGTCTCGGCACAGTTGACCTTCCTCTTCAGTCGACTCAGCTGGCTTACTCAATTTTGGGCTTTGGGGCATAACTGGAGAGATAAGTTGGATTATTTTTAATTAAGTCATGTTTAATGTGATATTTTAACATTGACCCCCTTGGCCTAGCAACTTCACTTTAAGTTGTTTTAAAAGATGTTCTTTATGGTGGGCGCCTCATTTAAAGAATTAATTATATCTTTATTTAAAGATTTATTCCAAGCATAAGTTGGACGCCAACTTCAAGGAAGGAATAAAATTATAATTAAAAGTCAAAATTACAACTTTGAAGAAAGGGACGCCATCTTTTGAAGAATTAGGGTTTGACTCTGAAAAGAAGATTAGGGTTTCGAGAAGGTCAACGGCAAATTATAAAAGGAAGCCTTTGGTTCTCATTTCAGCATCTTTTATCTACAGGAATGTTATGCTGCCGGATTGGCTTTGGGATTGCTTCGAGGAATGAAGGCCTCCTAGCTTGGGCATTGCTTCTCGCTTGAAAGATAGCGACTAGTGGTGAGATAGTGTAGTTTGAATGTTTTATTGTGAGATTTCTGCATTTTAGTCTTTGTGAGGATTGGTAAATCAGTTTTATGCATATTAGTGGTTTTCTGGAGTTGCACATTCATTGTAGCAGATTGTTGTTTTTAATCATAAGTCCAAAAATACAAAAAGAGTCATTCTGGGTATTGTCTCATTGTGTTTCCCTGTTAGAGGCGCCCCTTCATGAATATTTGCAGATTTTAATACGAAGTTTATGATTTTATAATGCAAATTCGTCATTCCTTGAAGGCTGTACTTTCTGGAGTGCCTTGGGATTCGTGTCACTAATTAATAACCACTTTTAGATGCCATTTCTTATTACCAAGTTAGGCGCCATCATTTTGAGGGTCTATTGCATCAGATTTGAGATCATTTGGGGGAGTTATGAGAGAGATATGAGCATGAGTAAATTCATAGGTTGCTGGTTTTTAATTTAAAGGTGCAGATTTGTGAAAAACAGAATTATTAATTTGGTGTTTGAGAGAGTTATTGATTTGGCGTCTTCAATCAAGCCAAGGAGAGTTCTTATATGATGTAATGCTGATCTTTCAAATTCCTATCCTCTTGGCAGGCGAATGAGCTTCATTTTGTAAACTGGCAGTAATTCTCAATCTTGTTCAATTCTGATTTGTAATGCTCACTTTACATTCTAAGGTTGTTTTGTAATATCTTACATCTCCGCCCTATGGTAGCTCCTTTCCCACTCTGGGTTAGAAAGCACATTCTGGGTGTCGAGTTACTTTCAGCAATTTAGCATATTTCTCTTTCAAGCATTGTAATTCCTGTTATCTCCGCCATATGGTCGCCTCATTTCCGTAATGGATTGAGTAGCACATACTTGGTGTTGAGTGTGCTTTCAGTATATTAGATTTTAGGGATCCTCTGACCACATGCTCGTCGTTCGCCGGCGCATTCTTGGTTAGAGTTCTTGCATAAGCATTTTGATTAAGATCCTCTGACCAATGCTCACACCTTGCCCACATCGGGATCATGGTGTACATTCTGGTTAGAGTTGCTTCAGCTGTTTTGGTTTAGCTGAACCTTAACGGTGCATTGGTTTGTAATTTGTAATTTGAAAAATGAAAAAATTTGGCCGAATATTTCAAAATTATCGTGCTATAGTATTTTATTTGGTTTTCTGAATAAAAATATTTGTAAAAGATCCTCCAATATCAATGTTGAAGAAGATTTGATATTGCATTGTTGTTGGTGGCATCATAGTTGAAAAACTCACAGAAAACTCGGCGAGTTGCAAAAAACTCGGAAGTTTTTCTGCTTCCTAAGTATTTCAGCCATTTACTCGCCGTCAAAACTCGCCAAACAAATGCAAAAACTCGGCGAGTCCGATAGAAAAACTCGCCTACTTAGAAAAAAGTCTCCCACGGCTGCTAAAATGATATGTTCCATGAAGGTTTGTGTGGCTTTGATGATCTTAATTTGGGTTTTATTGTTAATACAAAATGATGTACACCATGAAGATTTGTGTGGTTTTGGAGGGCTTGCAAAACCACATTGTTAGGAACCGCATCTTGCGAAATTGGTTTGTTAGCTATTCAAAATCGTCTTAAAATATGTCAAACTTCTATGGAGAATCAAATTCGAGGGTAGATGCATGCCCCCTTGATTCAGCTTGCTTTATGGAGGTGGAATCAAGGTAGCAATCTAACCTCATCAAATTTCTAGGGTTTTTGTTGATGGAAATGCTTACGATAGGGTTATGAGATCGCAACACCATCTATCAGTAAATATTGGATGAGATCAGGAATGGAACTATGAATCCAACTCAACAAATGGCATTGAAAATGAAGTTCTCTAGCCCCCATTATAGTGATTTGAGTGAAATGTACTATTAAGAAACTTTACATGTTAGTGCAAAATCATATTTTGACTATCATTTTGACATTTACCATTTGAAGATTACCTTGTTGCAGAGGAGTGAAGATGCCGAGCTGATGACCTTATGAGCTCTCAGACCCCCACGAGGGGTGCTGCCCCTTGACCCCATTGGGGGCAATGGGCATTGCCCTCAAGCTTCCATTGAATTCATTTGATTTCCAGATACTCTCCAAGTCCAAGTTTCCAAGTTTTCCTACAAGTCTTCATCGATAATATCGTCTAGTTGTACCTCTTCCCTAGTTTTCACTAGACACGGGAAGAGGAAGATGTAAATTTGTAAAATATATTAATGTAGTATTTACTTTCAGTTTTACAAAAACAATTTGCTATTTTAATTTTGTTTCAGACTATCAGTATCAACACATTCCACATGAGGATGCCATTTTGTACCCAAATCTGCTTTCAAATCAATCAAATACAACTAGACTCAGCTTCTTTCTTTTATGCACTCATTTATTGAGTCATTGGATGATCTGATCATTGAATTTTGCAAAAAAATGCATTTTTAATGAAATTTAAGCAATTTTTTAAGTTGATGAGTTTTTTGCCGAGTCGTGTTTTTTGGGCTTGGTGAGTTTTTCAACTATGGCTGGCATAAATACAAAGTACATGATTTATTAATATTTTGATTTTCAGTTGATATAGATTAGATTTGAGCATAATAGTTGTCATAGTGATTTATATCAGCTGTTCATATAATTATCAACAGTAGATCAGTTGTCACATTTGAATATTGTAGCATGTAAGATTCAGATCTTCTGTTACATTTGATTAATTTTGCATTTGAGGGTTTATCCAAAGTTCATATCGGCTTGTGAGGGTTTGAATTTGCTATTTGGAGTTGAGTGGTTGTTTCACAAGGGTTTACACTTTACAGATTGCTATATATTGCTGTCAACATTATTTTAGTGGGTTTGGCACCTGCATTTGATATTTGTTCATTCTTTCAGCTTGCACATGTTTGGGATTTAATTTACTTCCTAAGGTTGTACTATTAGGGACATTACAGTGATATTAGAGCCTTGATCTTGCCAGCCTATAGGGCTGGATCTAACTTTTAAGTCAACATAATGGAAAATTAGAGAGAGAGAGAGATCTACAGATTTGATTGTGGACACTATTTATAGCATCATGGAATGATGGCAAAAGGAATTAGAACAGAGTGTGGAAGTTTGAGATGTTGGAAATATTGTTGTCATTTATGTTAAAGGAGAGAAGGAATTCATATTGTTGTTATTGATGTCATGGCTGGTCCAAGATTATTGTCATTGACGTCAAAGGTGTGGAGAGCTTTTTGCCAATGAAGGAAATCGTTATATCAAGAAGGAATCATACTGCTGCTATAATATGCCTTATTTCTGCTGCTGGGAGAAGAAATAATTATAAAGCATATTCATTATGATGCTAGCCAATCTCCTCAAGTGGCGCTCACATTGGTGAAATAAACTAAAGCCTTTTATTATTAAATATGGCCGACCCCTTTCATGCAAGTGCCACCTTTTGAAAAATAAAAATAAAATAAATTATATTTATGAGGCCGAACTCATAAAGGCAGCACTCAAAGTAAGTTATCCTTAAGAAGGCCAACCCCTTTTGGGAATAGACGCCTCCCTTGGTGAAGAGGCACATAAAATGGTATATAAAGAAGAGGATGTGGAAGGAAAACAGAGGAAGTAACACAATGCAATATCATTCGACTTAGAGCAGATCTAGAGCAGTCCAAGAGCAGAAAAATTATGAAGAATATTTCCGATTCGTTTTGAAGAAAGTTGGAGCAGGATTCTAAAGCATTACAATAGAAAACTAAACAAGTTATATGCAGATTTGAGAGAGGAGTATAAGCAGATTTAAGAGAGAAGTATATGCAGATCTAAAAGGAAGGTGTATGGAAATGATTGTATCAATTTTGTGAAGAGCGTTTCATCTACAATAAGATCTTTTATGAAGGAAAATTTATTGATCATCATTAATTGAAGAAGTTATATTCAAGAAGACAAGACTTTGTTGAGTTAGAGGTTGGTGCCTCATATTGGACAGGTTGGTGCCTCATTTCAAAGAGATTGGTGTCTCTTGCCGAGTTGGTGCTTAGTGGTGGGGATTGGTGTTTCCAGTGGGTTGGTGCCTACAAAGACTAAGTGTTGGAGACCAGTGACTCCAAGTAGGTTGGTGCCTACAAAGTTTGTAAGACAATCTTATATATATAAGCAATATTTTGTCATGGTTTTCTCCTGAAAATCTTGTGTTCTTGTATGCTTGTTGTTGCGATGGTTGATTAAGTTTTGAAAAAGTAAAAGATTAGCTTATATTGATTCACTCTGTTTCTCCCCCGCCTCTCACCCCCCTCCTAGTATAAGTGTGTGCTCATCATGAGAGGCATAGGTGTGTAGAGCATTGGCCGCACTTTGACATCACACAAGAAATGAAATGGACATATATAGTGATGAGTACAATGGATAGTGTCATATGACTTGTAATAATTTGACTTCCCAATAATTTTGTGATCTAAAAATGAAATATGATCCCAAGAAAGGAAGAACTCAATAGAAGCCAAATAAAATGTTCTTCGAAAAAGAAGAGAGATTGGAAACAAAGGTCCAATAGGCTACAAAGGAATCTGCCATAAAAGATAAATGTAAGGATCTTTTAGTAGGAAAAGATATTTCAATGTTTCATTGACTTAAAAAACTATTTGTGGGCAAAATATTGATGAAGTCAAGGAGGAAAAGGCATCACTTGTTCAATGTGAAGAGCTGAAGATGGAAAAAGATGTGCTAGGCTAGGAACTACCCATTGATCTTCCAAAAGGTGAGCCTTAGCAATATGTAATTAATTTTCATAATCTCTATATTGATAGACATGTAGTTGAAGAGAATGTTTTGGTTGATGCTAACTCAAAAATTTCGAGTCACGATGATGGTGTTGAGGATATCTCAACAATTTCTATTTCAGTAAAAGGTGAGACTTTGATTATACCCCAAGGTAAGAAAAAGATGGTCACATTTCATATTTACTACTCCATATCATGTCATTACAATATTTTTGATGATGGGAAGCACTCTAAAAATGTTGAAAGAGTGAAGGATACAACTTGCAGTATGGGGCATATAGATTCTTTGACTCAAACTCAAATGTGTTCATGCATATGGGATTCAAGAGATATTATGAGGTACAAGAAGGATAAATGCTTCGATGAGATCATACCTTTATTTCTAATGGATTCTTGATCCCATGCATTTGGATAAAAAGAAAGCAAATGGAGAATTATGTAGAGTATGTTGTGAATTCTAATAGAATTATGAAGGTTCAATTCTCACAACTCATGGGTCACTCTTTGGACCCAAGTTCTACACTTGAAGACGAAATTATGATGCCTAATATTGACTATGGTCTAATGGAGGTAGTTGTAGTTGTACAAACAATGAGATGCTTGATGTTGGAAGGTGGCAATCAAAGTAGGTGTTATTTTGGTATTCGATTTTTTTGACTAAGTATAGTGTGGTGTTGTTGGAATCAAGCTACAGATATATTGGTTAATGGAGGATTTGTAGAGGATGAGAGACTACAAGATGGCCATTTCTTGCACCAAGAAGGCACGGCAACTTGTCACCACTTTGGGTTGACACAAGGCATGCAATGGCTTCTATATCATGGGTCTAGGAGAGACCAAATTAGGATTGGGCATGCAATGGTTATATTCTAGTGGTGAGTTCACTATGGAATTGAAATTCAAGGGAAAAAGGTAGTGCTTCGAGGCATTGAGGATGGATCCCCAAGAGTTGTCATGTCTTGGAGGATAGAACAGGTTTGCATCAAAACAAAAAGGAACATATTAAGAGTTAGTTGCATTCCTTGTTTAATCCTAGTTAGAAGTGGGAAGCTACAAACATGGAGCTCATTACAGGCTTCCCCAAGGTTTGCATTCTTGTTGTTATGAATAAACCAACCATTCACACTTCTTTGTCATTTCCCTTCAAATAGTTAAATTGTTTTTCAAAGAAGTGATTATGTTACATAGATTGCCTAACAATGTTGTGAGTGATAGGTATAGCAGATTCCTTTGTTTGGTTGTATGAACTATTTCAACCAACGAGTATTGAATTTTTTTGAGCACAATTCACTACCCTCACATCGAGAGATAGACAAAAAGAGTGAACATATGGGTCGAAGGGCACTTGAGGAACTATGTTTCAAAGCAATTAACAACATGGATCAAATGGTTGCGTTTGAGAGATTATTGCCACAACACGTCTGACCACATGCCCATAGGTGTGTATCCATTTATGACACTCTATGGCTATGATACTCTAACATTTGGCTTGGTTGAGCATAGCTAAGACACATTGAGGGTACTCAAGGATCATCTTCAATAGGCTCAAGACGAGCATAAGCGCTATGCCATCATCCACATCAGAGAGAGGAAGTTGTGGAACAGGAGTATCATAGAGTACCTAATGCTTTGGAACAACCTTTTGCAAAAGGTGTCACATGGGAAGATGAGATACTTGAGCATCCAGATTTTGCAATTGCTTGAGGACAAACAATTTTGGGAATGGTGGACTGTCTTGTCCCCTTCTCAAAATTGAAGAATTTGATTGAAGACCTATAGCCTATCTCTATTTTCTATAGGCTAAGGGACACGATAAGGGAAATGAATTATACTTTGGGGCCCAATCATTATCTATAAGGTTGATTTAAAAGCTGTTATTAAAAGCCGTCTGAATGAGACATTATGAGGCCTATGTATTTATTTAAAAGAATATTTTTTTTAATTATCAGTTATAAGTAAAAGTGAAAGTGATTGAGGGTGCCTAAAAAGGAAAAACAAGTGCTCAAGGCAAATCATCCATCATTATCATCACAAATTCAAATTTCAAATAGAACTCTCAAGGACGAAACCCCTTGGTTGTTGGCAGTTTCCAGAGGACAAAAACCCTCTTGGAATCATTTTGGATTTTGGGGTGAAAACCTTCACTTCCCATCGGGCAATTCTACACATGGATCATGATTGTTCTTGAGATAAAAATGATTAGATTTGCAAGAAAATTCCATAACAGTGACATTATTGTGGATGAATTTGGCAAATTACTCTTCATATGCTGCTGCACCAGCCTTGTTAGACATTACAGGGCTGTATGGCAGGGTTTGTGCAAAAAATTCCATCTTTCCCAGCCGTTGCTTTATGGTCAGAACTTTATGTTGCATATTTCATAATTAATACCATCTATTTCTGCTGTTTGCAATCCATATTTATACTGCTGGTTATTGTTGCTATCACTGGTTCTTATGTTCTGCTGTTGCAATTCCTATTTACTAATATTGCATATTTCATAGTTGAATATCTGCTATTCAGCACTTCAATTTGTATTCCTATATGGTTACAATTTATAGTGTTTGCTAGTCCTTTGTGAATGTTTGCGATCTGGAGTTGGTAGGCTTGGTTGATCAGATTTGGTAGTTATTTCATTGACTTATGTGGCATATACAAGACATATCCAATAGGGCAATTACAACCAGCCGCTGCTTTGATAAGATTTAGTTAACTGAAACTGGTTATAAATCTGCAAGCTTAATCATAAAATTTTGTCATTAACATACTGCTGTTTCATTAAATTCCTGCTGTAGCCAGTTGATCTGTATGTTGTTGCACTTACACAATAATTAGGGTTTAATCTAATAAGTTCGTATTTCTTTCAGCATTCATTTTTAGTATTTACATTCGGGAAATTCACATATTGATATTGCTGCTTAATACTAATGTAATGTTTTCTAATTTCATAATTTATTTCCTCTAAATCAAAAAAATACAAAAAATCATGAATTGTATTACCTAGGGTTTAATTCAGCGTTTACCTTTCAGTATTTTCAGTTATTTCCATAATCAATAAACACAATTTTTTTTTCATATATTTCCCAAAAATACCCAAACGGGACATTAAATAAAAACTGATTTATCATTTTGATATGGTCTAAGCTTGGTGCATATCCTTTTGTAGGATTTTTACATCAATATTCAATTTTTTTATGTGATTAGTTAGAGAAGTCACTCATAATATTTAACCTTTGTGTTGACTCTTGTGATAGCCATTGCTGCTGGTATGCCACCAGAGAAAATGCTTCCCTTCGCTGCTAGAGTGGTACGTTTTGACAATATCCTTTTTCCCCTAAAAAGTAAAAATTGTTCACTTCCATCTAAAAATTTTGATTGAAGTCTTCCAGTTTACTTAATGGTCGGGAGAAAAGATTTTATTTTTTTAATAATGTGCATACAGGCTGCAGCAGGATGCAGAGCCCTTGGAGCTAGGTCTGGGCTGCCACACCGCAGTGATTTGCGTTTGATTCCATACTTGGTTTGAATTACGTGTCAAGACAGAATAGTTTTTGATAGGCAAGAGGTCCCTCAATATTCTAGTGAATATTGTTATAATCAGGATAACATTGACTTTTAATGTCCTATATCAAATAGTAAGTTATGGAATCTTTCATTTTCAAGTGTTTTTAAATTGAATTTAGTTCCTCGTGTGCAGTTATTATGGCCTAAGCTTTTAATAGAGGGAGGGCTCATGCTTTCCCCACTTTTTATATGGAGAGTGACAAACCCTAGTACAGATAGATTAAGACAAGCTCTTTCAAGTCATTATGTTTACAATTTATAGAAGCACGTACCTGCTAATAGATGATAATCGTGACATGGATCAACTTGAGTGTACATTAGAGAGCCAGTTACATAAAAACTTCCCTATGCATATGAGTTTCTTGAATAACAATATAACCTATTAAATAAAACATTTAAAATATTTTACACCTATAATAAGTTTAAATGCCAACAACTACAACTTAACATAAGTAATACCTCATTCTAAGTTGATCATTGAGCTTGAATGGGTAATCTATAAGTGTGCACTAGTTCTTGGTTCATGTGCAAAGGTGCAATATAAGTCTAATAAAGTGAATAAGGAATCCCTACCCACCCCAACCAAGCAAACTTTGATGGTATTTTAGGGAAGGGGTTTGTAATGTCAATGTTCCAACATACTAGGTTTAGCACATAGCTATACATAGGCTCACCACATTTTTTAATAAAATATTGGGGATCTATTAATGAGCCTTCATTATAGCAATCAACTAAGCAAATTCAATTTTTAAAACACACCTAACATTACAATCTTAGCTAAGAAAATAAACATTGTGTCTTTACTTATTTGCTGCCACCATATGATCATCTAGTTGAATCTTGACTATTTTCTTTAGTGTTTACACCTCTTTCCATCTTGAGGATGTCTCATTTGCTTTGTAATCTATGTATGACAAATTAGACAAAGGTTGGTTGATGGATGCTAGCAAAAATTCTTGAAAATGTGTATTTATCCCCATTCTTCTTCATTGGATATCATGATAGGCTATCTTGTTCCGACATATCTACCAATAGATTTCTTCAGGGTAAAGGTTGTAGCATGAGTTGCTATTCCTAAAAAAGAACACAAATTCTTAGACATTTCTTTATATATAGCTAAACTAGCCAATTATTTTTGGTCACCCTTTTACATTGAGGCCTCTTTGTCTTGCTCTATTTATTACCTCAAAGATCTCACAATCTTTGAGTATTTGGGAGATGAATGTTGTTGCAACTTTAGTACTCAATTTAGAGTCTCTTGTGGATCTACAACTAATTGCTCGTCTTGTATTGTTACCTTCCATCATAACATCCTTCGTTTTTTACAAAGACTTGGACATTGCCCTTTTAACCAATTAAAGGAAAAATTGCACCCCTTGCCACCAAGTAGCTTGTTTAGCTTTTTTAGACTTCTCTTTTTTCCAATTTGGAAGAATTTGTGACATCTAAATGAGATATTTTCATAGTCCAAAACTTGTTTCTATGTTGACCCTTGGCATAAAGTTTTGGCATTGATGTCAAAAAGGCAGCTTGCATTTGGCATTGGATGTTGTTCTTGATTGCATCTCCACTTGGCATGCTTGGTTGGTTCACATCACAGTGATATTGGTTTGGTATTTTGGTTGAGGTAAAATCATGTTTATCACACTTCATATGGTAAGATGTGGTTAAGATGGATTTCTATGCATAAGATGTTTGAATTTTGGTTCATAAGCCAAGTGACTTATATATAACATGGAATATGTGACTTTGTGTATTAGTTTTATTTGTCAACATGGAATTACATACCATCATAATACCTTTCAATTAGGGTTGGCACTCTTGTAAAAGGTATATTGTTGGGCTTAAGAATTTTATGGAATACCAAAGTAACCGAAGCTCATTTTTAGTATTTCATTTTGAAAGAGCCCTCAAGCTAGGGCACAACATGCACAGTTAGAGTTTGATTTGTTTGATTTTTATTATTTCATTTTGAAAGAGCCCTCGAGCTAGGGAACGACATGCACAATTAGAGTTTGATTTGTTTCAAAGAAGAATAGGTTGCTTTGAAATGGTTACCAGAACATGGTTTGATAGTCTACAAAGAATAATATGGTAGTAAGAGGAAGTTTGTTCATTGGTGGAAGGAAAATAGTTTGGTAGGTGTATTCATTCCCTTAATACCCATTTTATCTTTGCAAAGAAGGTTTTCAATTTTGATTCATCAGTTGGAATCCTTGTTAGCAATGTTAAATTTTTGTTTCATTGCTATTAAGTGTTATTGCGTCTTAATTACCCCTGCTGCTAGGGCATGGGGTCTTCAAATCTTTTTGTTGTTTCAAATGTTTCAAAAGCTAAACAGGGCTTATTAGGTCATTGAATATGTTTTGAAGGCGTTGACCTTGCAGTGTTTATGTGGTGTCTTGCAAGGTGTTTCTAATCTCCAGTGACAGGTTTTTGTGACAATCTTTTGGTGATTGTAATATTTGGTGACAGGTATCTTGTTGACATTTACAATTGTTCGGTTATGAGCAGATTTATAATGTCTTCATTGCTCTCAGGTTGTGTTGGATGGTTGATTGAATATCATGCTGCTATTACATAGTCTTGTAATATGAAAGGCAGATTATTGTTATGATCATGAAAAAGCATTTGATGAGGGAGTTTGTAATGAATAGTAAGAAGGCACTTTAAATGTAGATTGTTATGTTTATTTAAACAGTGATTTATCACTATTTGTGATTGGTGTGTTTTACAGAAGGAATATCATGTTGAAAGTTTAATTTGATTTTTGCAATTTGAGTTTTGCAAATAGTAATGCAAAACAGTTAGTATAACTGAAATATCTAATATTTTTAGAGATTCCAGTGAATGAATCTTTAAGATATTAAATGTATTAGATTGAAAGTGAAATGTGGTTTGTAGAGAAGCAAAGTGATCCTCTGTAGTTAATGATTTTATTCAGAAATGTATACTGAAGTTGAAAATGATCTAGTCAGTGAGATAGATTAATCATTGCCAGTGAGGCACATTTAATGTTAGTGAGACACATAGCCAGTGAGACATTTGAAATCTATTAGTGAGATAATATTGCCAGTGAGGCACTTTTCTGATTAAGCCAGTGAGGCGATTTTACGAGTGGTTTTTCTACCCCAAGAGGGTTTTCCACTTAGGAAAAATTGTGTTATGTCTACATTTTGTCTATAGTTTGTTTTGTCTGCATGAATACATATAAATCATGTATCAGTGTTTAGAATGATATTCCTTGCTCTTAAGTCTTATGTTCATGAGTTAATGTTTATCATAAATATTGTGTTGGTGCATCTTTGATGTTGATCTGTCAGCTTTAGTTGTCATAATGCCTATCTTAATTCAGCAAGTATCATGATGTTCATAAATGATGCTCTATCTCATGTTAATAAAAGTTGTCATGATATTCATGTTAGGCTTGTTAAAGGTTTGAGTTGATGTCTTGAGTTAATAATGATTACCAAAGTTCTTGATTCTAAGTATGCATGTTCTCATGATAGTTATGTTTCAAAGTTTTGAAAAATTATATTAGTCATCTTGAATTAGTATAACACTAATTCACCTTCGCCCCCGCCCGCCCCTGCCCACCCCCACCGCCCCTCAGTGGTATTGTACTCCAACATTCTAGATCTTATCATCCACTTTCAACTAGATCTCCTTTGGCAATTCTATGGATATATTTAATTCCACTTGAATTATGGCTGAAGTAGAGTAGGTAAAAAACCCATTTTAGGATCAAATACCTAGAACTACTCTCACATGTTTCCTATCCCTTGGAAACAAGCATTTACCCAAAACTACAAGGGAAAATAGGGAAGTTGAATCCTATTTGACATTATTGAGAACATCCTTCACATTGGGTTAAATGCTATGAATCATGGCTTCAACAATAGACATTCTTATCCTAGAACAAAGGTTTATTCCTTAATATAAATGATCAATCTTCTATAGATTGGCACAATAGCACAAGAAAACTTTGAGATTTGGGATAAATTATATGCTTCCTTTTATCTTCTCAAACCAATTTTTAGTGATCCAAGCATGTAAATCTACTAATAATGCTTCCTAGTTGAATGGCAAAATTTGGGGGTACCACTAAAGCAAGGAACTATTGCTAGTCAATGCATATCTAGGGATACATTTGATGCCTTGTCCACCACTATATTGTCCTTAGGAACTGATGCTATTATGAATGAAATGAAACACAACATACACTGCTTGGTCTATTAGATGCCTCCCTAGCACTCCCATCTTGACATGATTTGCTAGGCATGTCAGGGTACACAAACTTGTTAAAATCAATAGTTGAGGCCCCATATTTGACACTTCTACTTCTCTTTGCTTCCCATTGACCTTGTCTCTACCACACTTATTACTCTATCCAAAATCTTCTCACTCCCCTATTAATGCTAGTTGCTTGCTCATTAGGGTTTGTAGCAGTTTGGGCAAGGGCCATTTTGAAAAAGCATCTCGTGTCATTCTATGAATAGACGATTGCTCAACATGTCAACACTTAGTGGATGAGAACCTATTGCATAAGCAAACTTCCCACCGCCTAGTTCACAAACACTTAAACCCTTAATGGAGACATGACCTACTAAAAAGAGGAAAGCTAGTGCATCTCATACTACACTCCCTTTTCTTTTCCTACTTCACTTTCAACTATGATGGTAAGACAAGAATCCCATACTCGTAGTCATCACCGATAAGGGCACACTTGTTCATATCAACAAATACAATACAACCTAGTACTCTTGGCATTACATAGGTAGTTATCAATTAGCTTCTTTGTAGTCAATTGAATTTTTTTTAAGATAGGTAATTCAATTCTTATCACTTGCATGCTATTGAAATTTTTTGATCCAACCTTGTATAGTTGGTGGCTCCTAGAATTTATCACCCACTTGCATGCTATTGGTGAAAGTTGGTTAGCCCCTATGTTGTAGTTGGTTGTTTCTAGAAGTAGATGATGCTCTATGACTTTTATCATTTTGAAAGAAATGTTAATCTTCTATGTAGATCATGTTAGTATTTATTGGTATGACTATCACCTTGAGAAGAGGGAAAACTATATTTGTAAGAGAACAACAATCATCTACCTATGCCCTCATAGTGTCCCTATCGCAACCTTGTGTATGTTGCCATAGAAAATGACTCCTATATCTACCTTGCTTTTGGCTTAATATGGTGAACAAGTTATGACAATTTGAATCTTAACCCAGTTATCCTTTGGTTTTCATCACCCTAGTTTAATTGATCATTATATAAACCACCTAGACTAGTTTACTTCATACACACAATCCTCCATGTTACATGAGTTTGGTTTTCTTATCAAGCAAGTACCGTAGTCATCAACACTATACAACCAATAATCATTAATGCTTTGTCCAAATCCTTGGTTTACATGGGACTCCTTTTATAGGCGAAAACTTATTAAGTAATTATCCAACATTACTTTTTAAGATTAGTTCATGGTTCAAATATTTCTTTTGTTTCATCAAAGAAAATTCATGCCTAGTTAGTCATGGCTAGGTTTCTACAATCCCCTTAATGAGAGATGGTTAGATTTTGTCTCTAAACCCTAATGTTCCTTAAGGTTTTCATTTGTTATAAGGAATAACTTAACAAGTCTAGGAAAATAATTCTTTTATTGAATTAACTACGACAAAGAAATTATGTTTATGTAAGATATACATGTGACTTAATGCCTATGATTTTGAATAAACAAGGCTTACCAAGGAGGGAATAACTGATCTTCCTTTTATGTTGTCAATTATCTTACAACCTATTCATTATCATATTTATTTTATTTGTTGATTTTAATCTATCCTTATACAAACTTAATTATGCAAATTTATGTACCTTAAACATTTGAATTGATCTCAACTATCATTCCTCTATGGTAAACCTTAATTCTATTTTATTAATTAATATTTCACAATTTTCTTTTTATAAATTATACCATTAATAACATTTTAGTTAAATCAGCATTTGCTTCAAATGATTTCTTTAGACAAGTAATCTTTCTTATATATGTGAATATGAAAGCAAAGCAACTTCACCTTTCCAACATCCTTGGCTCTGGAAGAATTGCTTTCCAATTCGTTGCCCAACAAATACTTGCTTCTTTGTCCCCAATAGGCCCATCCCATGTTTTTCTAAAATTTTCATTGAATTTTCTCCTGTCCAATATTCCCTCTCTGTCCTCTCTCTTTCCCCAAAACTTTTGTATTTTCAAACCTTAGTAAATTGAGGCAATACATATGCTAGGTCTATTTAACTATGCATCTCACTACATTGTCCTTTTCAATGTCCCATCACTTCAATTCACTGACATTATCAGCTCCTCTTTGTTGTAGGTAATTCATTAAATGTATCTCATTCCCATGAAGTCTCATATGATTTTTTTTCTTAATACTAATAGTGTAGTTTCATTTAAAGCTAGGAGTATGTAAAATTGCTTAGTCACATATTCATGGTGTGCAATTATAAATAAATAATGAAATAAATTGCATTATTATTTTTATATAATATTAATGAAATATTATGATTTTAGGTTACTGTTTCTATAATATTTGAGGTCAATTTATTGAATGTCACTTAAAATGATCTTTTTAATTAAATAGATGAACAAAACTATTATCAAGCACCACAAATGCATATAAGATAACTTACATTATGGTTGAACTTTTAGTTAGTGAAAATGTATACACAAAATAATTTCAAAATGATGTTGGCAATATGACCCTCCCTTCTTGACAAAGCCCAAAAATTTGTATCACCTTGTACCCTGGCAGTTGCAAAATGAACAAATATTCCTTGAACATATTTCACTAGATAGAAATTAGTCTAGGTTAGTCATAAACACAATAATATTTGTTTGACTTGAACAAAATGAAAAAAATCTAAAATCATTTGTAATCAATGTCTTAATTATTTATGCATACACAATCAAAGTGGATCTTGGTGTGGCCTAGGTGGATCTTATGGTGGTGGACCCCCTTGGGGTTGTTATGATTGTTTTATCCCTATCCCAAGAGCCTTCTTTTGATCGAATTTAGTTAGCTTTCTTATTAGATCCCTTGGTCCTCTCAATGGATTGTTGGGGGGGCTTGATCATTCTTTATGTACAATTTTAGTATAGCTCTAGACATGTTCAGTTAAACTTTCTTCCTCATTGAAAGAGAGGTGATGATAGGTGGTTGGTTGGAACTCTCACCGTTCCAAGCTCTGAGTCCTTGCCTTGAGAACTCCTAAGGGATCTTTCTCACCCTGACCTATAAGCCCTATTCTGATAATAGAACTCCTGGTCTTAATGCCCAACCCTGCTATCTTCTTCAGTGCCTTAGCCAAGCAACTCTTGGTGCTTTTCCTCTCTTATTCTTCCTAGCCTTTAATCCTTCTAAAGACTAATTTACCTCCATTTGCTCCCTAACTTGTTTGCAGGGGTGTGCATAGGCTTCTATGGTTTCAAAACCACCAAGGAAGGGTTCTTGTTCAACCTCCATGCTTTGATTCTCCATCACTATCACAATACCCTAGTCTAGGGTTTGGGAAGGACTACTAGGATTGAGCCCCTATTAGGCCTCCTCTAACAAGAAAAATGCTTAATACTCCTCTCCTTCAACTGTTTAGACCAAACACCCTTCTGACACCCTGGCTCAAATTCTGAGCACTAACAAATTCTTGAAAGTTTTGGACTCTTTTCTATCCATACACAGGTGTACCCTGTTCTTACAAGAACTAGGGATTTTCTTGATTCTTTTCTTGGACTGCTTTGCTTGTTCCAACCTCCAGAGGATTATTCAAGAACTATGCTATCATGAGAACCTTTATGAAGGCTCCTGCAAACATTTCACACACTGCTTTAAAAAAATTTCATCACCCCTGCCACATTAGGTTTGATTTTCAACCACCTTTTCCAAACCGGGCATCACAAGCTCGCTTAGGAAAAGATTATAATCATGCTTCTAGAACTCTTAAAGACTCCTATATTCAAATTATTTAAAAGGATGGAGTTCATCCTTGTTTCCACTGCACCCATACCTCTTGGTATGGACAAAAAACAAGAACTCCATTTTTCTGAGATTACCAGTCAAAACAACAAAGTAGGGAAATACATAGTATTTACAAAACAACAGAAAGCGATGGAAATACAAACTACTGAACCAAGTAAAATGCTGCAAAAAGCTTCACTACATGCTATTCAATTCAACAAAAGCTTTCCTCAATTCATTTCTTGCAGCTATCACACGTAAGAACAGAAAAACATAACTTTCACAACAAAAATCACTGTTTCTCTTATTGTTCTCCTGAAACTTCCAACATTCAAAGCATCTAACCCCCTTCAAAGGTCGATATCTACCTTTTACAAAGCTTAGAAAATAGTTAGGTTTTCATTTTTTAGCCTAAGAACGGCCAAAAGCTTGTTTTTGTAAAACACAGTGTGTTTTGCAACGTTTTGCTAAAGCTTAGGGAACAACCACAAAAAGGATTCCAAACTTATTCAACTTTTAACCTAAGAACCAAAAGTTCCACAACCATAAACAAGATGGTCCATAAGACCTTACACAACAAGACAAAAAGGATTTAAAACAAAACTTCAAAATAAGCTTGCACTTTGGCACTTTGGCAGGTGCTCCTGCACCATTCTCCCCCTCTCAGCACAAAGATCAAGGAACTTGAGGTGATATCAGTGATAGATCAATGCCTAGCTTCTTAAAGTCAGCTTCCTCAACCCAGGTAGCGTCAGATTCATGTTTTTTCCTCCACTTGACAAGGTGCTCCATGTATACCTTGTGTCTTGTAGCCTTCTTCACCCTAGATTCCAAGATCTTCTCTGCTTGAGGCTTCTCTTGATTAGGAAGGGGTATATTACTGATATCCTTAAAGATTTCCTAACTGTTCCCTTATACGTGATCAAATCAACAACATTGAATACTGGAGATATGCCCAAATCTGATGGTAATTCTACCTTGTATGCATTCTTCCCATACTTGGCTAACACCTTGCATGGTACTACTCTTTTCATCTACATTTTGGTTGACATTCCCTTCTACAACCTTTATTTGTTGAGGTGAACCATAAGATAGTCACCTACTGCAAATTGCACATCTCTCCTTGACACATCAACTTTATCTTTCAATTTTTGTGTTGCTGCTGTGATTGTCTTCTTAACCTACTCATGAATCTCCTTCATGGTCTGAGTGAAGTCTTCTAAATTTCCACTCCTATTCTCCTGAGATCCAAGGTCTCTGAGCTCACATATGCCTCTTGGGTGCATCCCATACACAACCTCAAAAGGAATTTTTCCTGTAGTTCTATTTACACTGTCATTATAAGCATACTCAACTTGAGAAATCACCATATCCCATGTCTATCCGTATTCCTATGTCAAGCACCTCAAAAGATTACCTAACACTCTGTTAACCACCTCTGTTTGACCATCGGTCTGAGGATGGTAAGCTGATCCAAAAGACATATTTTTTCCCAATCTGCTCCATAGAGTCTTCCAAAAATGGCTCATGAATTTCACATCCCTGTCTGATACAATGCTCAATGGTAATCCATGGATTCTTACAACTTCCCTGAAAAAGAGATGAGCTATGTAGCTTGCATCATGGGTAGTTTTTCAAGGAATGAAGTGAATCATCTTGCTAAATCTATCCACTACTACATACACACTATCAAACCCTGCCTTAGTCTTGGGGAGTCCTACCACAAAATCCATACTAACACACTCCCATGGTCTATTGGGAATGGGCAAAGGTTGATACAAACCTACATTGCTGGCTCCCCCTTTAGCTTTCATGCAAACAAAACACTGTTCTACATATTTTCTGACATCTCTTGCCAACTTAGGCCAGTAATAAAACCTTTGTACCAGCTCTAAAGTTTTATTTATTCCAAAATTCCCACTAAGACTGCCATTATGTTTCTCTTGGATCAGATTTTCCCTCATTGAACCTCTTGGGACACATAACAGATTGCCCTTAAATAACAGTCCATTTTGCAATGTATACTCAGCATACTAACTATGAAAATGATTCTCAAAAATCAGAGCACATACCCTTTGTAGGCTTCGAAAAGTCTTCATCATCACCATAGAGGTCTTTGAAACTCTAATCCAATGCTCTCTACTGTATCTCTAATCACAATTCTCCTAATGCATCTCACACCTTATTCATTTGTCCTTCTTATGTTTTGATGGTGTAAGTGAAAACTTGGATGTATTCCATCCATTTCAAGTGTCTATTACCAACTTCTCTTGGGTGTTGATATAACCGGAGTGCCCGGTTATCCGTGAAACCACTTTGGGTAACAAATAATGCCTCCACTTCCTAAGGGATTGCACTAAAACACATAACTCAAGATCATAGGTGGAGTATTTTTTCTTGGCTTCATTGAGATTTTCACTAAAAAAGGCTACAGGCCTACCTTCTTGACTAAGTACTCCTCCTATTGCCACTCCACTTGCATCACACTCAACTGTGAACAACTTATCAAAACTAGGCAATAACAAAATTGGTTGAGTTGCCACTTCTTGTTTCAGCTTTTCAAACCCTTTATCAGCCTCTTGACTCCATTTAAACTTTGTTTTCTGACCACCCTTGATTGTATCTAGTACTGGTGCACAGATGCCACTAAATATCCTGATGAATTTCCTATAAAACTGAGCTAAACCATGAAAACTTCTTACCTCTGTTGCTGTGGTTGGTGTAGGCCAGTTTAGAATGGCTTCCACCTTGCTTGGATCCATCTTCAGGGTTCCTTGGGATACTACAAAGCCTAGATACACAAGTTCTTGTTTGAAGAACTCACACTTCTCAAGGTTAATTGCCAATTGTTCTTCTTGCAGCCTTTTAAGTACCATCTCCACATGCTTCAAATCTTCGCTATCTTTATCGGGAAAATCAATATATCATCAAGGTAGACTCATTACAAAGATTCCGTGAAACTTTAAGCAATCTCTATCTATTAGTCTCATGAACGCAGCAGGGGCATTTGAGAGGCCAATGGCATCACTTTCCACTCATAAACCATCATTTGTCTTAAAAGTTGTCTTCACCATCAACCCCTCCTTGATTCCTCGGGATGATGGATACCTCATTTTAAGATCCAACTTGGTGAAGAATTTTGCACCTCCAAGACAATCCATCAAGTCTTCAATTCTAGGAATAGGAAACCTATACCTAATTGTGATTCTATTAATTGCTCTAGAATCAGTGCATAATCTCCACATACCACCTTTTTTTGTTACCAAAACCACTGGGACTGCACATGGACTAATACTCTTTTGAATCAAGCCTTGATCCAACAACTCCTTCACTTGTCTAGCCACTTCAAGATTCTGATCTGGTGTGAGCTTTTATGCTGCTTTGTTAGGTAAGGAAGCTCTAGGTATGAAATCAATTTGATGGCTTATAGCTCTCCTTGGAGGTAAGGTTGCATGTGTACCATCACTGACAATTTTCTTGTACTTTTCTAGCAGCCTTTGAACTGTTTCAGGTATGACTGTCTTCTCAGCCTTTTCTTCATCTTTTGACTGCATTAGGACCACATATCCTTCATTCCCTTGGTGTAGGTCCTTAAGGAACTCCTTGCCACTGCTCAACATGATGTTAGGAACCTTTGACTGCCCCTCATCTTCTTCTAATAATGACTGCAGCTTGAAAGTTCTTCCATCCTTCTTGAATTCAATGGTGTTCTCCATCCCATGATATATAGCACCTCTGTCATATTGCCATGGCCTGCCAAGCAGAAGATGGCATGCATCCATGGGTAGTACATCACAAACCAACTTGTCTTTATATCCTCCAATTGAGAATTCCACTGTTACCTGCTCATTCACTAGAACACTCTGCCCTTTGTTCAACCATGTGACTTTGTAAGGGTTAGTGTGGGGTTTGGTTTCCAATTTCAACTTCTTTACTACCTCCTCAGAGATGATATTATCTGTAGAACCAAAATCTACAATGACCTTGCATACCTTTCCAAATATCTTGCACCTTGCTCTAAACAAAGCTCTCCTTTGCTTGGGTTCTTCTTTAACTGGTTGTTTGATCAAAACCCTGTTAAACATCAGATTTTCTCCTACTTCTAATTCTATATGACTAATCTCAGGTGATTTGACACTCACGGTGTCCTCTTGTGCATAAGCCACTCTCTTTTCATTGCTTGAAGAAGAAGCTTTCTCCGGGCATCTATAAGCTGGATGACCTAGCTGGTTGCAATGGTAACATTTCATGGTGGCAAAGTAAGAGTTACTTCTGCCTGCTCCTCTTCCTCTATTTGAACCTCCTTGAGGTCCTCTTCCTCTATTAAATCCTCCTCTTGAAGATGTTTCACCTCCATGCTCAATAAGCTTAGATTCTCCTTGGTTGCTTTGATCATTACCTCTACCTTGGTAACCTCCATGTTGTCCTCTTTGATCTCTGCCTCTTCCTCTACCCTTAGAGGACTCAGACTATGCTTTTGTTCCTTCCTCATAGCTACCGATAACATTGGTGGACCATTTTGGGACTAAGTAAAGCCATCTCTTCCTCGTGATGTTCCACTTCAAGCCATTAAGGTACCTAGGCCACCTCGTGCTCTCTATCCTCTCGTCATATTTGATCTCAAGCAAAGCTTCCTCAAACTCTTTCAAGATAGGTGTTGACATCTGATCTTTTCCGCTCTTTAGACTCAGCTTCTTCTTGTGAAGGGGTTGATCTCATAATCATCCCAGCATATAGGCTTTTACCTTAGCAACCATTCCTTCCAAGCTGATATGGGTTGTTTGCCTTTTCTCCCTTTCACCAACAAACTTCCACCATGTCAAAACTCCATCCTCTCAACCTGATTTGCAACTCACTTTCTATGCTTCTGACTCCATCACATTCAAAGTGGTTCTCCATGCCATCTATCCAATCCATGACGAATCGGGGATCCATCTTTCCATCAACAAGGGTATGCCTCAAGTCCTTTTCCACTCGTATTTTCACGCCTCAAGAAAGGCTCTCCTCCAAAAATAGGGTCGCCCAGGACCTTTGGTCCTCCTCTCTCGCATCCCTCTTCTTCCTTTGGTACTGTCTTTCCAACCTTGTTCAATTCTCCAGCTGTTTCTATTCTTTCTTTTTAGGGACTTTTTGTCCCTTTCCCTGCTCTTCTTCAACCCTCTTGGCTACTCGTGCATTTGCTCATGGTGGAGTTCTGGCTCAACTTCACATATAAGCCGCTTCCCTGAAATCTTTAACTTGCCTTATACCAACTGTAGGGACAGGGTTGGTTACCACCATTCCAAGCTCTGATTCCTTGCCTTGAGAACTCCTAAGGGGTCTTTTTCACCCTAACCTATAAGCCCTTTTCCTAATAATAGAACTCCTGGTCTTACTGTCCAACCCTGCTGTCTTCTTCAATGCTTTAGCCAAGCAACTCTTGGTGCTTTTCCTCTCTTATTCTTCCTAGCCTTTAATCCTTCTAAAGACTAATTTACCTCCATTTTCTCCCTAACTTGTTTGCAGGGGTGTGCATAGGCTTCTATGGTTTCAAAACCATCAAGGAAGTGTTCTTGTTCAACCTCCATGCTTTGTTTCTCCATCACTATCACAAAACCCTAGTCTATGGTTTGGGAAGGGCTACTAGGATTGAGCCCCTATTAGGCCTCCTCTAACAAGAAAAATGCTTAATACTCCTCTCCTTCAACTGTTTAGACCAAACACCCTTCTGAAACCCTGGCTCAAATCTCGAGCACTAACAGATTCTTGAAATTTTTGGACTCTTTTCTATCTGTACACAGGTGTACCATGTTCTTGCAAGAACTAGGGCTTTTCTTGATTCTTTTCTTGGACTGCTTTGCTTGTTCCAACCTCCAGAGGATTAGCCAAGAACTCTGCTATCATGAGAACCTTTATGAAGGCTCCTGCAAACATTTCACACACTGCTTTAACAAAATTTCATCACCCCTGCCACGTTAGGTCAGATTTTCAACCACCTTTTCCAAATCGGGCATCACAAGCTCACCTAGGAAAAGATTATAATCATGCTTCCAAAACTCTTAAAGACTCCTATATTCACATTATGTACAAGGATGGAGTTTATCCTTGTTTCCACTGCACCCATACTTCTTGGTACGGACAGAAAACAAGCTAAAACTCCATTTTTCTGAGATTACCAGTCAAAACAGCAAAGTAGGGAAAAACACAGTATTTACAAAACAACAGAAAGCGATGGAAATACAAACTACTGAACTAGATAAAATGCTACAAAAAGCTTCACTACATGCTATACAATTCAACAAAATCTTTCCTCAATTCATTTCTTGCAGCTATCACACGCAAGAACAGAAAAAAATAAAACTTTCACAACAAAAAAATCACTGTTTCTCTTATTGTTCTCCTGAAACTGCCAACATTCAAAACATCTCACCCCCTTCAAAGGTCGAGAGCTACCTTTTACAATCCTTAGAAAGTAGTTAGGTTTTCATTTTTAGCCTAAGAACGGCCAAAAGCTTGTTTTTTTGTAAAACACAGTGTGTTTTGCAATGTTTTGCTAAAGCTTAGGGAACAACCACAAAAATGATTCCAAACTTATTCAACTTTTAACCTAAGAACCAAAAGGTCCACAACCATAAACAATATGGTCCATAAGACCTTACACAACAAGACAAAAAGGATTTAAAACTGATAAGTTGTACTTTGGCATCTTGTAGGTGCTCCCGATCAGTGACTTTTGGTGGAATTAGTAGAGAGTTCCCTTCTCTCACCGGTTTGATGAATTTGACAATGATGTATTGGATGATCATTCAAAGATGGAAGAGAGGTCTTCCTAAATTAGTTTTGGATTCCCATACCTAGGCCAAGGGGGTGTGGATTGCTAGGATGGGGTTAGACATCTTGTAGGATGTGGACCTTTGGTTGTTGTATAGCTGAGGTAGTTTGCTTGCAATTATTTTGTGCTGCATGTGTGCTATCTCTATCTTTCTCAACTATTGTTATAGCATTTTGATCTTTTTCTCTATGTTATAAAGGGCTTGGGATCCTAGCTTCCCTTTTTAATTTATCAAAAACACCATAGTTGTCAAGTTTTCACCCAAGTCCAAATTATAGTAGGACTACAAGTGTCTTGAAAGTAAGCTTCATAGAGATGTGATAGAAATTCAATGACATAATAGTTATTCCTTCTCTATCATCCTAGAGTTAAGTACCTCCATCACCTTACATTTAATTTTCTATTATAACATTTAATTACTTAGTACTCAAATATTTAACCATGAGCTTTGTTATCTAGATTAGTTTTGTGTTTATTGATTGCAATAAGATGAATCTAGGTAACACTTTAGGGACAAGTTATCTTCCTTCACATTTTTTGGTTAACTCTTCCATGCTTACACCTACTAGGTTTGACCTTAGGGCTACACCTTTGCTAATTCAAGACATCTCACATTTGATGTAATTTATATTTTTCATTCATTATCAATTTCTTTCAAGGTTTAGTTTAAATATGCTTGTGGCATTTTTTATTATTGCATAGTGACACATCATTTAGCCCACCCCCGTACTCTAGGATTCTTTATCATTACGAATCCTTTAAGATTTTGCTCATTAGTGATTTACATATATTCATTTAGATTTCAACATGTTATTGTAGATACCCGAAATTGTCCTAGTTTGCAAGTAACACCTTTTTACTAATTTTCACCCTTTTCTCCTAATTATTAAATAGTACCTTATTATCTAATTATCATCAAATATCATATTCTACTATTAATTAAGTCACTTTGTGTTATTTAATTAATTAATTCTAATTCATTCTTTTGGATTAATTAAATAAACCTAATTATTTAATTATGTCCTAATTATCAGTAATCTTCTTGATTAATTAAATAAAATTTACCTTTTAATTATGTCGTTAATTACACTTATTCTTCTATTTTAACTAAATAATCATCATTAATTGTTTAATTAACATTCAAACACCCTTCTTAAATTAAATAATTGTTATCAATTAATTGACCACTTTCCCACTTCTAAATTAAATAATTGTTTAAATTATTTAATTCACCTATTCCATCTCAAACATTATCCACTCATTATTAATAAATAAATATTTTATTTATTAATTAAAGCCTCACCTGCACATTCCTCCAGTAATCAATTATTATCATCTCATACACTGACTAATCAATCAATTCCATTGATTAATCAATCAAATCTATTGACTAATAAATCAATCAATCAATCCCATTGATTAAATCAATCAAATCCATTGACTAATCAATCAATTCCCTTGATCCAATCAATCAAGCTAGTTAACTCTCCAATCTATTTCTTCTCAACAAAACTCAACCATTGATCCCGATCTTTCATCTTTGAATCCAGATCGTTCATCCAAATCAACGATTTTTATAAAAGCAAGCCTTCACAACACATTGATGGCTAACCACGAACTTTGGAGTTTTGCATCATTGTGATCATCCACACACTTTTGAGCTAGAAGGAAAGAAGAGACACTAAAATATGAGAGCAAAGCATTACAAAAAAGGACAATGAAAGTAATCCATGACAACAACATGAAGGTAAAATGTATCATTTGATTGAATCTGATTTCATTCATGTTGTATGTTTTCTATTGAATAATTTGGATTTGTGTTGAAGTATAGGATTGTAGATTTGTGGTTGTTTTCTATAATTCCTTATCTCAATTGAAACCAATGTCAAAAATTACAACTTACATTTTGGTGAACTCAACATGAAATCACATTTTTAACAATTTTCTATATGGAATTTAGGATTTTTGATACTACAGGAAGTTCAACTCAATTATCAAGAACTGCAACGCATTCATTGGATCTTGCACTACAGTCACTGTCTCATTCAACGCATTTGATCAATTGTGTGACACGTATGAAGTTTTTTGAGCCATGTTTGCCACTTTTATTCTTTGTGTTTTTGCAGGTTAGAACCAATCCACTCTAAATGTTGAACCCTATGCCGCAATTGACATACTGTGCACCACAATCAACATACTGTGCACCACAATCGACTCTTTGTGCAACACATTTTCTTCATACAACACTGCAGTCAGTTCTCTATGCACCACATTCATCGAACCCTACACCACAACTGACTGTCATAGAAAGAAAGGTATAAAATGTTGAACTATGTTTTTTTCTTCTTCTGATTTTCCAATAGGGTAAGGATTTTTGTGTTACTAATGTTTTGTTTCTAGCTTGTGGCGATCTCTTGGATTATCTATAACATTTCCTTTTTAGTGCTTAGAATGAATACAATCTCAAACATTTGGTTTTAGTGCTTAAAATGAACATAATCTCAAACATTTCAATTTTAGTGCTCTAAAAAGAACAATACGATCCTCACTTTGCAATATTGGATCTAAAATGAAGTGTAATTGAACATGCAATACTTCATTTCGTGCTATAAAATTAACACACAAATCGCACATTTACTTTGGGGTACTTAAAATGAACAAGTGTATATTGTATTTGGTGCACTTGCACACATGTTGTTAGTCCACCAAAAGTAGGTGTTGTTTAAAGTATCCTCTCCCCTTGTGCAGTTGGTATGATCCTAGATGACGAGAAATTACAACATTTGAAACTTTCCACTTTTTTTAAGTAGGAGGCCTGCCTTGGGATGCATCTTTATTGAGAACCCAAGGGATTGACCTCATGCGACGTTTTTTGGTATGCTATAGAAATTGGATGAGAGTGAAAGTTGTAGTTCAATCTGTGCATGTAGTGCTCCATAATTTTGCTAGGGGACTACAGTTTTTCAGACCTTGAGGAGACATTTGAGAGGTCAATGATGTTCACAGAGTTCCACCCACTAAGAACCCTTGTTGTAGAGGCCTTAAAGTACATTCGAACATAATCTTGTAAAGTGGTGCAAGGGATGCGTATTGTACCTTGAAGCTACTCACCATGTTCTTTCTTAGATCAAGATAGATCTTGTTGGGTTGCTAGCAATAGCTTCTCAAGAAGAGGAAGTTGTGCTCGTGGCATCTGTCAATGACCCTATGTCACTGGCATCTACTATCCACGTTCATATAGAGAAGGTATTTTATAATATTTCCTATTGTTCAAATATCTTATCTTTCTAAGTATTTACCCCTTTAATGGGAGGTGGGCCTACTTAAAGATGACACACCTGCTCTACTACTAAATCAAGTTGTGAATGTTTTTGAGTCTTTTTATTACCAGTGTAAACAAATGGCCTTAGGGCCTTATCATTGACACAAACTATCAAAAATCACAACTAATAACATACATACTCTATTTTATGTGTTCTCTTAAACTGAATCAAATCTAAAATCTAAAAACTAATCAAGACTAGGGTTCCTTAGAGTTTTTCTTTTTTCTAATTAAACTAGTGCACCGCATTTGTTATCCTATGTGCTGCAATTGTGTATCTGCACCGTAGAAATATTGCAACACATCCGTTAACTAATTCGATGCATTTGTTGGTTAGAAAGCCACATCACTCTATCAATCAAAAATTTTCCTTAGCAAACAAACAACACATTTGTGTAAAATGTAATTGACAGGTTATGTAATGTATTTGTTGCAGACTGCATAGCAATTGACATATGCTTCACTGCATTTGTAGTTTTCTTTACCACATCTATTTGATAGATAAAACAATCTATTTTCATAGGATGCATAAACTTGATCTTATTCGCACATAATTCAAACATTAGAATAGTCATTTTCCTACATTTTCCAATAACTTTTAGCTTTCTTAGATTAAACATCACATAATTTTAGCATTGTATCATAAAAGTCCTTGAAAATTTGTCTTGAACATCTTGACATTTGAAAAATAAAACCAAATTTAGAAGTCAAGACTAGTGTCATCATTTTGAAAATCGTCAAAACCTTGTCTTTACAAAACTAACCCCATCAACAAAAGTAGGTTTCTCAACTCATAAGTTGAGTTGTGAATCAAATTTTTTTTATCAAAACCATCATCATCACTAGAGGTTAGGATTTTCACTTGGTTACGTTAGTCCAAAACTAAAGAATTTGTCAAAGGTAATCACTTTTTAGGATCCAAAGTTAGATATTAAGGTCTTTGCATTTTGCGAAATATCATCACAAAAATCCAAAAAACATAGGTCTACATTTATTTGTCTTGTACCTCTCAAAATTCTAAAAATCAAAAATACCAAAAACATAGAATAGATTCATTTAAGTTTGCATTCATACCAAAATATCAAAATAGAAAAAACATCACAAAATATCCTGAAAAAACCAAAGTCAAAATACCATCCATTTTTTATGGTTGTCACATGATTACAAGTGAAACACAAAGAGATGGGCTCATCATCTAATCCTATGTACAACCCAACAAGTGAAATGCACTTTGGTGAAAATCCTAGTGATCAATCAAACTCACATTCTAGAAGCCTCCCCCCATTGGAGGATTATACTTTTCATGATGTAGAATAGGGGCTAATGCTTGAAGAGATTGAAAATGTGTCACAAGATCCTAGGATCTTAAGAATCATAGACGGATTAGTGTTGACAGACCCTAACAAGTACTTCATACAACTTGCACAAAATAGAGCTAGGCTTCCACCTAACTTCAATATATCAACCATCATAGGGGAGACTCCTAATGCAATGTCACTAAGACTAGGTGCAACAAATTAACCACCACCATCAGCACCTACTACATCACCACCATCATCACAGTTGAACACAGGCATGCTGCCTACTCAAGCAACACTTTTTATGTCAACTGCGAATGTTCCACCACCACTTACATTCACCAAACCAACGAAAAATCCATTTTCCTCCACTTCTACAACTGCAACACTAACCCACACTACGACTGCATCTCACAATTCCACCATTCTAAATACACCAAATAAAATACGAAATACGAATCCTTTGTATTCAGGACCACAAGTGGGTACAACATCCAATTAACAAAAAGTAAACACACCTCCAACAAGGACTAGATCCTTTTTCGGAGTAGGTCAAAACACTCTACCCCAACAACAACCACCAACCAATCTTGGTTCTACATCCATATTTGGGTTTAATCAACACCCTCAACAACAACCAAACAATCTTGGTTCGACACCCACATTTTGGTTTTATCAACCCCCTCCACAACAACCAAATAATCTTTTTTCGACATCCACATTTGGGTTTAATCAACCCCCACCACAACAACCAAACAATCTTAGTACGACATCCACATTTGTGTTAAGTCAACCCCCTACACAAAAACCAAAAATTCTTGGTTCGTCATCCACATTTGGGTTTAATCAAACCCCAGTGCAACAATCAATCTTGGTTCTTCATTCACATCTAGGTTTAATCAACCCCCACCTTGACAACCAACCAATCTTGGTTCATCATTCACAACTACTTTTAACCAACCATCACCACCACAATACAACTCAAATCCAACATACAAATCATAATTTCACCAACAAATTTCACCCATGTATCAACATCACAATATGCATGGATTCACTCCACAACATAACACGAATCCATTTGGGAACCCCTCATAGGGTTCCACACAATACATCCAACCTAACACAGTTCTGGTGGCACCATTGCCCATGGATCTGATGGCTCAACATTTACAACATTACAACAACAAATGACCAAAATGCATGTAAGAGGGAGTAGAAAAACCTACTTGATGGAGGAACTATGTCCTTACCCTTTCGATAGGAATATTTACATGCCCCCTTTCCCTCAAATTTCATCATTCCTAACTTTGACAAATATAAGGGAATGAGAGACCTCATCGAACATATATAGGAGTTTCATACAACCTCTTTAGACGTGGCTCACGAACATACATACTTCATGAGACTTTTTCCATGGATTCTGGGAGGCCACACCTTCAAATGGTTTGGGCACACTTACCTTTAGGAATACACACTTGGAGCAAACTAATGGATAAGTTCACACACTTTTCGTATAATACATCAAATGATATTAACATCATAAACCTATGTGTTGAGAAACAAAAGGATGGACATTCACTTCATTCTTGCAAAGATGGGGAAGATTAGCTAGTAAGTGCACTTGCCATATACCAAAAAAAACAACTGGTCTAGATTTTTACGGAGAACCTCAACAAGGAGGTGATGTTCCACTTATAGATTCATTGTTCAAACACATTTGAGGAGGTTATAGAGAAATGGAACTCCATCGAGAAATCCCTCATTACCAAAGGTCTTGTAAAAATATTTAAGGAGAATACTAATTATTCTTGTCGCAATAATTCCAATGACAAGAGAAAATTTTGGTCACAAAAAAAAACCGTGACAAATGACGATGTTGTAGACGCTAAGGTCATGAATAAATCTCATCTTGTGTTCAGTCTGAAAGGACCCACAGTGGTGAACACCAATACACCTGTGCAAAAGTAGGAACAAACTACTAATGTAACCCAAAACAACACACCACGTGGTCCTCCAAGGGCCCCCCAACCAAGATGAAAGTGCAAGCCCTTAGGGGAACCAATTGAGGAAGTTTTGAAGAAATTGCTACAAAAGAGTATACTACAACTCTTGGAGATCTTACACTACGAACCAAGACCTTTCAAACTGTCTTGGTGGAATGATGATGACTTTTGTGAGTACCATCAAAATAAAGGGCATAAAACTTCAAACTATTTTAAGCTTAAAAATTCCATCCAAGATCTAATTGAGTAGGGAGTAATAGAAGTTGATGACCAACTAGGATCCTTTAACAAAGACCATACCATCTTCAAGGTTCCTTTACAAACCCATGGGACAAGAAAAGCCTCCACATCTTGAAAAGACAAAAAAGACCAAGCAAATTATACTAGTGTTTCCTACAAGTACACAATAAACAACATCCACCCTTCTAATAAGGAAGCCTCACTACACCCATCGAAAGAAATAATTTTGAGTGTCCCATCCATTTTCCAAAAAACTAAATTCCTACACAAAACCATTGCCACATTGAGGCACTACATATTGAAGCCTTCGTCCAGAAGTATACAGTCAAATGAGTATTAATAGGTGGTGGGGCAGGCCTAAATATCTGCAATTTGAGTCTGGTAAAATAGGTTGGATATTCAGATGATGTTGATTGAAATACAAAGATAAAAATTAACGCATATGATGATGTCGAATGAGAATCGGTAGGCACTATCATATTGCTTATATAGGTCAGACCTCTCATAGTGGAGACCGTTTGTCAAATCATAGATTTGGAGAGCCCGTATAACATCCTCCTTGGACATCCATGGATCCATTCCATGCAAGTCATACCGTCTACTTTACACCAATGCATCAAGTTCCCCTATAATGGAAATGAAGTAACTATACTAGAAAACCCAAATCCTTATGAACATTATAGCCCATCATAGAGCAGTATTGACCTCCCAGAGCATTTCCTTAATAAAACTGTCGTACCATCTTCCTCTACAACAACTGATCCTTCAGTATCACATACATCTCCCACTCCTTTAATCCAAGTTAATGCCATAGACCTGGGAGTTGGGGAATATGAGTTACAAGAATACCTTCTAGAGGTTGAACCCCTACCATCTATGTCCCAATCATTCGATGTCCACGATAATCCCATGTTTAATCAAAACATCTATGCTAATCTACTCTTCCAAAATAATCTTATGGAGGATGTCCCTAAACATCCTTCTTCATTCTAGGATCCCTTTTCCTCTAGTCCATTGCATGGGCTACCATCTTTTTTGCTCTCACATCCTTAGAGTATGCATTAATAGATGTTGCTTCTATTAAATCTTCATGCCAACTCATTGGTGGCGAGCAGGATTCCTTTAGTATTATGGTACTGAAAATGATAGTTTTGAGAAATGCATTAATGCCATCTCTTGTCCTATAGAAGAATCATTCATATTCGCCAATGCATCAAATTCCTACAATTTCACCCGTTTCCTAGATGTGGATCAACAAGTGCCAATGAAGTAGCAAAAGGATTAAGTCAAAAGAAAAGAATGAAAAAGCCTTTATTGAAAAAAGATACAAGGTCAAAAAAAAAGTAGAAAGATCAAAAGAAGCTCTTAGAGTAAAATCAAATGAAAAAACGCTCAGGACAAGCAAAAAGAAAAAATAAGAAATTGATCTTCAATTGTGCCTTCAATCCCACGATAATCGAGGGCATAATAAAAACAAGGCCTTCGAGATATGAACTTGTTGATCCAATGTTTCTATTTGCATCACTATTCCATAATTTGTACAAACTAGCAGATCCACCTAAATGCATGAATCCACCATCTCATAATAAATCATTTGGCGATGTCACACAATGTATCTTTGATGATGACCCCTTGAGGTGCTCTAATCCCTTGGTTGTCCAATCTCCTCTTAGGGGAAGTATGATAGTTCATGTAGTGTGCATTCTACGTATCATACTCTGGCTCCTCCCACCTCCAATATATCGCATTCCCTATCTGCAACATATCCATTTGATGATTACTACCTTGCATCTCCTAAAGAGTGCCCACCGTGATTGTAGCATCATAAAATTCCAAATAAAAGGTCACCTTGATGAAAACCTAGAAAATAGGCATCGTGTGTGATATCAAAAAATAAAAAATTCAAAAGAAAATAGAAAAATGAAAAAAAAAGAGAAAAATAATCTGCCCTATAGTGAAAACCATTTCAATGGCACTTTGGATAAGTACCATGGTGAAAACTTGGAAAATAGGTGCCATGTGTAGTCAGTCACTACTCTACCATCTATCGCTACTCTATCAAATCCTCCCATAATAACCCGAGCCTTGGCTCCATAATAAAAGCTTTCTCACCCCTTCTCATGGCTTGAGATTGATTAACATTTAGCATCAAGCTGCTCATCATATCCATCCTTTCATAATAACTAGTCTTGTTTCGGACTAGGGGGAAATTCTCGACCTATGGATTTAAAAGGATCTTACACATGGTATTCGAGGAAAAACATTCCAAAAATACGAAAACATCAAAACATTCAACAAAACATCAAAACATCAAAAAACCTTTGATAAAATAAAAAATGTCTTAAAATGTCAGAAAAGTCAAAAACAATATCAATCCATGGTATCAAACTACATTGCCCCTGGGCATGTATGTAAGCAAGGCGAATCACTATTGAGCCCCCGAGGCATAAGTCAGTCCCTTAGGGTCCATCAAAATCTTCATCATAGTCTACATTCTAGAATAAACTATCACTTGTCATGGTCAATCGAACTACATTTTCTTTGCATGTGTCACATAGGCAAGGCCATCACTGATGAGCCCTTGAGGCATAGGTCAGTCCCCTTAGGGTCCATCACAATAGAATTTTCATCACAATCTAAATTTCATAATAAAAATATCCTTTGTAGAGAATGAACATGTTGGACACAAACATGATATCCTACACAAAATCTTTAAAAATTGATAGTATTTAATTCAATGGTGCTGGAAACACAAAATTTTGCAAAATTGAATTAGAGGGGGCAAGGGAAAAAAAGGGGTTGACATTAAAAAGAAAATCCCATTAAAGGGAGAACTAGAACCCTTCTAGCGGAATCCTTAACCCTCTAGTTTAACCCCCAAAGTTTTTCCCAACCCAAAATACATTTCCTTGAAAGCAAAAAACAAAGATATTGTTGGAAAGGTATTTCAGTGTACTTTCTAGTGGTGCAATCCATTTTGCATTATTTTTCCTGAATTCAACCCTCCATTCTAGACTCAAAGGATCACATCTTCTCAATCGTTTATCAAAATTCAGTGATTCCAATAGTATCAAGAAAGTATTCTAGAGCTTTTTTCATTATTCCTTTTCTTTTAATCAGTTTCAGCTCCAGGTACTCTTGCATTGGTTTTTTCCAATTTGATGCATTTTTTCAATTACTTTGACATCCTGAAATTTGAAGAAGGATTTTTTGATTTGGGTGGCATCTCTTTAGTTGCATATTATTATTTCAAAGTTTCTATATGATATTGAAGGTCTTTGTCTTTGTATTTTTGGAGAAATTTGATAGTACATTATGGGGTTTACATATTATCCTTCTTTGACTATGTTGCACAAGGGAAACTACAAACAATGGTGAGATGAGATCATACATCATCTCCAATCACTTGAATTATTCCCACATTTGTATGGTATAGTTCCCCATCCAATTCAAGGTATTCAGGAATTTTCTTGGAGTTATAGCAGATATATTATCTTCGAGATCATTGTAATGCAAGTTGATTATGATGTTTTGAAAACTATTTATCATTATGATTGTCCTCATATCCTTTGGACTAAGAATGGGGAGCTATATGGAGATTATAACACTCCACCATTCCCTGATGATCATGATTCAGAATTTCATTCTTCAGATCAGGTACCCCATGATGATATTGCTATTCAAGAGCTTACAGATTTAGAATGTCTTGAATCTTCATATGAGGATGTCAAGAGTTCTATAGATGTTTCTTCTCCATCAGATACTATTAATATACCTTCATATTCAGTGATTCCTTATCTAGAGTCATTGATTGAGGCTTCCATCATTCATTTGGACACATTCATATTTTCAGGCTTGACATCATAGGATGGCTTTGTTTCAGGTATTGCTGACTTGGCTACTTCTACAAGTTTGGAGGAAATTCTTGAGGGGATATCTCTCCTCTATTTAGATCCTACTTTGGAGAGTTTTATTGAGTCTCCACATTCCTTTGTCTCGACCTTGGTTGGGGATCCTAAGATTACATTGGAGGCACTTATTTTCTCTTTGGAGATTTCCTATATGAAACTTCTTCCCTCTCATTTCATTATGGATTTGGAGTTTCTTTAGCATCTACCATTGGATTTGCTTCTTCGTAGTGGGAGACATGTGGTTTGGATACCTTTGTTGCTTCAGAATTATTTCAATGGTTTTGAGGACACTTCATTCAGGAGGGGAAATCTAGTCTCCATATTTTCCTTCAATGGAAGGATCATTGTATTGCATTCTTTGGATCTTGTTCAACATCAATTTTTGCATTGTCCTAGTTTGTCACTTTCTACATTGATTCAACATGTACCTGATTTGAGTGTGGAATCTTCATTTTTAGTGGCAAGGGAGACACATGAGCAATTTTTAGAGACATCATCATTCATATTCATCCTACCTTCCTTCAATTCCTTTCTGAAATGGGAAGCTTCTAAGCATTTGCACTTGATTTTGTTTCTTCCAAAAGGGAGACAAGTTGTTTTTCGACATTGGATCATGTTTTGTCTTCAAACACTTACCATTTTTGCAGGTGTTCACATATTCTGGGGGGGCTATTGATTGTATTGTATCCATGTGACAGATGGTGTACTTGGGGGTTATCATGGATTCCTCCATCCTTCCTCGCTTATCTACATTTCATCTCCTTTTTAGAGAGGATTTTTCTTCCCACAGGGTTTTCCCCTTTGCTCCATTTGTGGGAGATTAGTTGCATTTCATATATTTTTAAATGGGTACCTAATATGGCCATCATGTAGTCGGGACCCATCATCCATTTCATAATCATTGCATAATAATTTCTTCCCTAAGTTGCACTTACGGGAGGTGTTAGTGTAATTAATTATTTAATTACACTAGAATAAGTTTAACTTAGGTCTTTTATTTAACTAATTAAGTATTATTGGGAAATCATTAATAATGGGTTCATTAGCCTTTCCATATATTTAGGAGATAATATTCCTTCTATAATATCATCTAGAACTTATCTCAATCAGTTCATCATTCACTAGGTAGTTAGTTAGGGTTTACATGTTGTCACATTTTGTTAGATCAAGACACATGGCAACATCCTAATGCATCTTGTATCTCACTCTTTCCTATTTAATCAGGGCATATGTACATTTGTAATCATATTCTAGATC
>VDFB02366128.1:0-37166 GCA_007258455.2 Sequoia sempervirens
CTATGATGAAGATGTAGAATTTCATTGTTTTTAAATGATTGGAAATGCAATTTTGAAAACCCTAGGATGTAAAACAATGCAAAACCTAATGCAATGTTGATGCAAGATAAACCTAGGATGAAAATGCACTTGAAATTAGAAGTTAAAATATTCTAAATATGGGTGCACCAAAATGTAAACAAATATTTTGGCTTCCAAGGGTCTTTCTTGCACTTTTATGGTTTTTCACCTAAAAGGAGAAAGATGGGCCAAAATGCAATGTTAACATTGAAGATTAATGTGATATGGATGCAATATTCCTAGATGAGATGATATAAATGCAATAAAATAAAAAATAAAGATGATTATTAATGCTAAACCTAAGAAATGCAACTAGTTTGAAAACACAGTGTTGTATGCAAAAATAACTAAAAACATGAACAAACAAGAACAAAACTTAATGAAATTGATTGAGGTGCACTTGGAGGATGTAAGTTTTTGTTGAAAGGCTTTGGAATACTATAGAGACCAGTCTTGAAGCCCATTGGGACTCATTTGCCACAGATGGTGAATTAGTTATGTTTTTGGTAAAAACTACTAAACCAAGTTTCGAGATGCCGAGAACATAGAACTTCAGAAAACACATTTTCCAGCCTAGCAGTGGGACTCATTCACCATAGATGGAGAATCAATCCACCTACATATTTCTAAAAAGTTAGGAGTCAATTATGTGGGTCTAGGTCTGCACTTTTCTGCCTGACAGCTTGTCGGATATGAATCTGGATAATCTGATGGGAAAATGGTCCCCAAGCTTCAAATAGGGTTATATTGACTTTGATGACTTTGAAAAATCTACCAATAGACCTACAAACACACATGCAAAGAGGGGAAAAAGGGTTAAGGGTTATAGTATAGGGGTTTTCCTTGGTCAAACCCTAATTTGGTAATCAAACCCTTGATAATGAAGTGAAATAAAGAGTGAATGATGAAAAAATAACATGCAATTTCATAAACTCACCAAACCCTTAATGTTGAAATTTGAAGATAAGGAACTCTAAGATGCTTGAATGCTTGATTGAGTGATGAAAATGCTAAAATTCTAGGATGAATGCATGAATACTTGAATGGATGAGTGAATGGATGAATGGGTGTATGGGGGTTAAAATGAATAGAAACCTAAGAGTACAACATCATAGGTTGACCTTAGGTCTTAAGGAATAAAAACCCACCAGTAATTTGAATTTATTTTAATTTTTGTATCAAGAGGGACTCATTCACCCCTAGTGGTAAATGGGTCCCACTCAAGGCATGTGAATGGGTTTCAAAAATTAAGTTGTCTTAAATGATGTTTTTCGGGTTTGTATTCAAAAATACACTTAATTAAGGCCTATAAGTGCATAAAGGGGCCAAATAAAGCATAAGAAAGGTGTATTTGTTGATGACAAGTCTAGAAAAGTGTGAAATTTTGTTACAATACTTTACAACACTTTAAAATAAGACTTGGTAAGTGATAAAAAGAGGGTATGTAAGTGAATTATAATAAGAAGAGTCTAGAAAAGTGTGAAAATGTGTCACAACACCTTTACAAGACATCATAAAGTCTTAATGATTCATAAAGATTCAAGACCTAATGTGAATGTGTGAGCCACATTGCAACATTAAATCAAGGTGAAATCAAGCCAATTAAACACAAGGAGGGACAAAACAAGAAAAATTAGAAGGGTTAATTTTTCTATGTCCACACCTTGTTTGTCATCTTCTGTTGTCATTGGGCATTTTTTGGATTGGTTTGTGGCAACATTTTCCAAGGTCTTGGTGACACATGAGTAGATTTCAAAGACACCATCATACATTTTCATGCTTCTTTCTTTCAATTCCTATCTGGAATGGGAAGCATACCTGCATTTGTATTTAGTTTTGTTTCTTCTAAAAGGGAGACAAGTTGTTTGTTGACACTAGATCATGTTTTGTCTTTAGACACTTACCATTTTTGTAGGTGATTACACATTGTGGGGGGGTTATATAGTCTCTCTCTTTCCCTCTTATGGGAGGGCTATTGATTGTATATACATGATGTATGTAGTCCTTGGGGGGTGTGATTGAGTCCTCCATCCATGCATCATTTTTTGTTTTCTTTTCTCTCTTTTGGAGAGGGGTTTTTTCCCATAGTCTTTTTCTCCTTTTCTCCGATTGTGAGAGATTGAATTGTAAATGGGTACCTAAAATGGTTGTGTAGTCGGGACCCATATATTGCATCTTCATTTTTGCATAATAATTCTCCCTAAGTTGCATTTAAGAGGGGTGTTGGAGTAAATGGTTTTTACCATTTACCTACTTAAGTTTACTTAGATAGATTAATTTATTAGTTTTGCATTTAGTTTCTCCTAGGTGGTTTTTCCCATGTGGGTAGTGTTCCCACCTGACACTTTTCTCATGGCTTTAAAATCCAATAACATTGTGTAAATTAATCAAATCTCATATTTCATTTTTCTCTCTGGTGAAGTAGCATGGTGCTCCTCTGTATCTCATGAAGATTTATTCCATAGATGGTTTTCCTGGGTTGCTTTCCCTAACAATTAGCATGCCAAAAATTAGTGCTTCTTTCTAATTTTGTATTACAAGAAATAGCAAGCTAGATTGACCTCATTCTTTAATACTCTCAACTTTACTCTTGTTTTATATTAAAATTTGGTATCTAGACATAATAACTCGACCAAAATAACCCTGGACACAATAACCCTATCATAATAACTCAATCAAAAATAACCTAGGGTCATAATAACCCATGGAAAAAATAACCCATGGTCAAAATAACCCATCAATAGAATAACCCATGGTAATTTATAAATTTTGTTTTCCTTTCTCTATATTCTTATGGGGATATTTTGTCCAAGGATTATTATGACCACGAGTTATTTTGGCTTGGGTTATTATGACCTTGGGTTATTTTTTCCTTTGGTTATTGTGACCAGGTTATTCTATCCAGGGTTATTTTGGTCGGGTTATTATGTCCTACAATCTTAAAATTTAGTTTTTAACTTCTTTAAATTATCATACGAATTTCATGTTGAGTGTATAATTTAAAATATTTCTAGTTACCAATGTTTATTCCATCTAGCAATTTTCTCTAGATAGATTTGCACAAAAAAAAATCATTATAACAAGCAATCAAGGTTTTTTGTCATGAGGATGGATTAGGTATAGTAATTGGTAGGTCATGATTTTCATGTACAAGGAATGTATAGAAATAATAGTACCTTAGGATACTTCCTAGGTGTAGTTATTCTAAGCTATTAATAACTCTATACTAGGATTATGGGGAATCTATTGCAATGGTTGTTCTATTGGAGCTAATTATTTGGTTTCATAAGAGGTTTCCTTAGTTTGTATCAAGGATTTTTCTATTAAGGTTGGTTATTGTAAAATAAATTTTAGCCTTGTCTACATTATTTTTTACATGAATAATTTTTGTGATAATGACAATTTTCATAGGGAGGTCTCTATGTATCATGTTGGTTTCCTCTTAGATCATTGAATGTATTGGAAATTTTCTATAAAAGAATTACTTATTTGGTGAACTTTACATGGGGTTATTGGCTCAACAAAGTGGCATTCTAGTTGAATCTCGGTTGGGATTAGTTTCATGAGAGGTAGGAGAATAGGTCTCTTGGTTGCTATTCAATATGGTGACCAAATATAAAGGATTAATGGCATAGGGAGAAAGTGCACGCTAATATCCTATTTTTTATTAATTCCTTTTTATAGCAAGAGAAATGTCATATGCATTTGGGTGACTATTTCCTCCTCTATTATTCATGACCATATCTATTTTAAAGAATAGATATAAGCTATACCTAATAGAGGGAAAACATCGATTGGGATGTGTTTCCATCTCTTCTATAATATAGTGTTGAAATCATCAATCATCTTTATAGGGGTTCTTTGATGGTTGAAAAAAACTCTAATAGTGATGAAGTGTTAGCCTTATCTTTAAATATATTTAGAAAAAAATTAGCATAACTAGTAATAGTAAGTAATGGACATATGTAGTAATTCCCAATACCATTCTAGGGATTTTCCTTTGAAGGATATAGAAAGTAGTCTCAAAACAATATTTTCTTCATCATTTTTGTGAACCATGTAATGATTCAACAAATCATGTAGAGATTTCATTGGAGTAGCATAGTTAGATACCCCATGATATGGGTGAGAGAACATGAAGCATAATCTAAAATTTTTCACCATATATAGGTTTCAGTAGGGGAATCAATGGACCAGATAGTGTTCCAAACAATCTATTCTCTACATGATGGTGGTTGTGTAGCCATGGTAGGTATTTGTGGACTTTATTCTTATGGTCCTAGTGTCATGTGAGGTCTTTTTCTATGAATCAAAAAAAGGATCTATATGAGGATATGTGGATTAGGTCTAGTTGCAAATCTTGTAGTGATTCTAGGCTATAAATATTTTTTAGGTTGATAGATGTAAATTTATAGGTTATATACTAGAGTTTTTGACAATAATACCTTGAAACTCATCAAGTCTTACTAGGTATGGCTATTTTAGGGGCCAATACACTATATAAGACCAAAAAATATGGAAATCCTTGTAGGAAGCAATGTGGGTGTACAATGAGGGTGATCCCTACAAGAAAATACCTAGGATTGGAGGTGATATAGGAGCATCGAGAGGTGTAAGAAAAATATTGAATCGCCCAAAAAAATGGTATGTTTTATTTTTTTTAGTTTTGTAAATACCCATGAAGCTTGTTTCCTTTGAAAATTCTTAAATAATTGTCTAGAAAATCAAAAGTTTCTAAAAGGGCTAAAAATAACAAGGAATATTTGTTTAGAATTTTTGCATTCATGCACATATGAACCTAAAATTTTATCCTAAGTGATAGAACAAAAAAAGAAGCATTGTGGGTGAGTTTGAAGACAAATTGAAGTTTGGATGTGAATTTATTATATATTTAAGTTTCTAGAAAACCTAAAAAAAACTCTAAAATTGAGGTTTGAGGCTTCAAACAATAAAATGAGACCTCAAACAGTGTGGAAATTGAATGAATTGAATTTCATACCTATGTACAACACTTTGAGCACTGCAATTTAAAAAGGGGCTCAATCAAATGGCTAGATTGAAAGTTATGAGTATGACTCCTAGAATTTCAATTATTATTTTTGACGAAAGTTACACATTCTAAAACATGCAAAGAGGCACCTAAGGGAATTTATGACATATTTTTGCATTTCCAAAGAAGGGAAAAGATAGTGGAGAGTGGTAGGTCATGGGGAAGGGGAAAGGAAAAACATAGTATTAAATTTAAAGCTCTAAAAGAGCTAGAAGGCTTCAAAAGGGAGAGGATTGTAGCTATAAGGTGTTGTAGTTTATTGAGGATCTAATCCTCTATTTCTTAGTTTTCCTATATGCAATAAGAGATCGTTTGAATTAATGAAATTCATTTATATTTTACTATGTTAAATCTTTGTTGTGAGTGAGTTCTATGAGGTAACCCTCATTAAGAGGGATCAATCCCTATCTATCCTATTGCTAAGACGAAATATACTATCGTATGTATGAAAAGTGGTAGAATTTGTTGAAAGAAAATAAAGAAAAACAAAAAGGCTTGTGCCAAATAGAGATAGTATTAGCTACTAAAGTAACGATTCATATCTCATGATGCAATAATCAACAAGAAAAAAAATATACACATAAAATTGAATCATGAACAAAGATAGCTTGATAACTAGTTAGGATAGCACTTAATTATTTTTGAATTTATTAATAATCAAATTATCACATGTATATATTTTTGGTAGCATATAGCTAAAAATATTAGGTTGAATCAAACAAGTGCATCAAGATGAAAAATATCAACTATTCAAGTATGATTCCTTAAGAATTAGACAATAATGTAGGCTCCATATTTCTATTGAAAAGAGAATAATCTTGTTTAAATAGCCATGTAGGCTTATATTTATAAAATAAACCACCTATACTATAATGATTTCACCTCTAATTATATTTAAAATTAAAAATTACAAACATAAGATATTTCTAGTTTTGGTTCCTTAATTACTCTTATTGATGGTTAAGCATGGCTATGGAGTCCTTGGTATCTAGTGTATAATTTGCACCGCCCTATACTACACTATCATGAAATGGGTAGGTAAGTGTCCTATCTAGGCATTGTACAATCACTAGGTATGAATGCTTGACCTTACTTCTTAGTGTGGTATATATTCTTAGTAGTGGAAAAGGTGATCCCGACATATGTTTTGCATTCACTACCTTCTTTCTTGTTTCAAGATGCTTTTCTAGTAGAGCTCTTCCTGTAGTTGTTGAAAGACACCACGTTGGAATGTTTTTTATCACTTTTTGATAACTCTATTAACACATTGGAGCAACTAATTAACTAATTCCTTCAACACTTCTAGGTGAACATTGGACCACAAGTCACATTTACTAATATTGTCCATTGCAAGAAGGGATATGGTGAAAATGTTATTGATTTCACCTTTCATTACCAATCTATCTTTTCTCAAATCCTATATGCACTCTCAGATTCTAATGTACAAAGAGTGTTCATCAAAAACTTGCAACCAATAATGTGCAATAAAATTTTATTGATGAAATATAACTCGTTTACACACCTTTACATATTGAAAAGATTTTATTTTAAAATAAAAATACTATCAAAATAATTAAATAATAATTATTAATTTTATTTATATATTAAATTTAAATTTAATGATCTCATATACTCATGTATTTAAACCTTTTTCTGGGTCATAAGATACATATAAAATTTTAAAAATAGACTACCAATTTTTTTGTAAAATCATTCTTGTATATATTAATCTTTTGAAAATAAAGTATGTCCTATTATTTGAAACACAACTTCGAAACAGTATCATTCAGAAACCAACCTTGACAGGCAGGGTCGACCAATAATGTTATCAGTCATCTGTACAAATAAAATAAACAATGAATGAAAAATCAACAACTCATAGAAGGAAACTAAGAAATGCGTGCTTTCTGACAATGTCAGAAAGAAGAGGGGCCCTTTCAGCGGCGGTCGATAATTGACTTTCTCGAAAAACCTGTAACACGGAGATTCCTCTCATCTTTTTTTTATGCTAGTCCATGATAACGTGGTCGCTGTTCACCGACAAGAAAATGGATGGAAACAAAATTAATTGTTTTCAAACAAAATTCCCTGCATTTAACATTAATTGCTTACTGATGATTGCTAAATTAAAAAAATGCAAGGTGTTTTCCTTTGTCCCTGATTCATGCCGACAAGAAAGTGGCCATATGTAATGTACGAACGTGTTCACAATAGTCGACAAGCTTTACAGATAAGAGATCGAATGCAACTTCTGTGAAGTTTCCACTGGATTTTAACATGTATCGTACAATATATTATAAAAGGTAACACATTGTTCATTTAATTTTCATTAGTTTTCATAGAGTGGATTGAATTCCAAATCAAAGCAACACAAACCCACTCTCTCGGGCGTTGCAAAATTCGAGGTTTGAAAGGGCCTTCTGCGACAATGGATTCTATTGGGACGCGAGTCATCTCTTCTAGAAGAATTCGGTCCGATCTCTATTCTTTTGACAATGTAGAACAACCATGGCCGACCTCAGTTCCCTGCGTGCTCTCAGTTTTATCATCGCTTGTACAGAGAGTCGTGAGCAGGAATGATACATTGGTTGTGTCAAACAGTCTTACTTTCAGCCCACCAAAGTACGAGGTGTTCAATGGAGTGGAGGTGCCAGACATGAGCATACAACATTATTTGGAAAGGATATTCAAATACATTCACTGCAGTCCTTCGGTATTTGTTGTGGCATATGTTTATATCGATCGACTTATTCAATTCCATCCACAATTCAAAATCACCTCTCGGAATGTTCATAGACTTCTCATTGTCACTCTAATGGTCACCTCCAAGTTCGTCGAAGACATGTAAGTCTTTTTAACTTTACATTATGTGGGAATTTGGGTCACCATGTAAACAGCAGGTGCATTGATCACAATGTTTACATGGAGACCCAGATTCTCACAAACAGATATATATTGACTATAATACATCAGTTATATAAACTTTTACTTTAACAAATAGTATTTTCTTTGTTATTTAGGACATTCAAGAGTTCTAAATAACAAAGAAGGTACTGGCAGTCTACATTTAGACTATTAGATTTATGATATATCGATTCAACATGCTGTAGTCAAACTCATTCATCTGAGAGAACCCATCTCTCATGCACTTGCACTATTGTATCTAGAAGAGGGAAGAATTGTCTTCCGGAGTCACCCATCCCAAAGATTGCCCAGCTCAAGCACGCTTAACCGGGAGTTTTCTCCAAGGTTGCGCACAAATGGGGTAACAACTCAAACGGTCTAACCTTGAGAAACTCCCCGTTAAGCTTGAGCTGGAGCAGTACTGATGGGTGACCTCCGGACGGACCAAGTGCTTCACTCGGAGCATCACCTAGATGCAATGAGTGCTATGACATTCAATATCATGAGAGATGGTTCTTGTTGAACCACTACTCATGAAACATGGGTCAATGAGTTTGACTCAAACTACACGGCTGAATCCCGATAACAATATCATAATTTAACACGCCATGGAAAAATACCTCGTACTTATCTATATTAGATGTTTTAAAGTCTGGGCTAGTGATGATATTGTTGCAATTGCTTATGTGCAGTAACTACAAGAACTCGTACTATGCCAAAGTCGGAGGCTTCAGCACAGAAGAAATGAATAAATTAGAGATGGAGTTTCTTTTTCTTCTTGGCTTCAAATTGCAAGTGACGGTGAATGTTTTCGAAAGCTATTGCTGTCAGCTGGAGAGGGAAGTGGCAATGGGCGGAGGATTTCAAATCGAGAGGAGTCTGCGCTTATCTTGTGCAAAAGATGAAACTTCTGAGCCGAACCGAAAATCCCAGTTGGGTATGTATGGCTTATCATCTTATAGGCATATAAAGAATAGAAGAGTTTGAGCAGTCGATGAATTGTATGTACATCTTTAATTGAGTCAGCAAACTTTTGAAACGCCAGGGGCAGTCTGTTTGGGTGAAGCCATAAGGAACATGCAAGTGCAATGAAGGATGCCAACAATTGTAAATATGTAAACTCTAATGGAAAGAAGCTATATTTCTGTTTAAAATGCCCATTTAGTAACTTAGATTTGGGTATCCATATTTTTCACTCAAGACATAAGCAATTGGGTATGTAAATATTAGTCTACTGTTTTTTTATCGTACAGAGAGATCCAAAACAATCTGTAACAGCATTGCTCCATGTGCCTTTTCGTAAAGAGCTATCATGGATCTTATCGCAATATTGGTTGTTCTTCGTGGTAATAATTTGCTCACGCTGTCAGCATTGTTCAAATTTCATTTCTTAAAAAAAAAAAATTTAGTGTTGGTATCATTGTGGTTGGAGAATACAACAATCCCTGTCTAGTACAAAGTGGTCCTTACCATTTTATACAATTGTAAACTTATTGTACGTCGTCCTCAATAATCGGCAGTCGTCTTTTGTTGCAAGAATACGTTGAGAAAGGGACACATAAACTACCAAAGATACCACGAAACCATCTGTGAACAGCTACGCTAATTTTGTCTTTTCTAAATGTCTATCACCATCTCTCTAAAGAGCTCGGCTTAAACTAGTGGTGCCCTCTTTAAAAAATATAAAATCATGGTCAATCTTTTTTATAAAATAATTTTATTGACCTTTTTTAAAATTATTAGAATTTTGTAGAAAATGTTGACGATTCTTAATGAAAAATAGATAAATGAATTAATTACAATGAAAAAATCTTATATAAAAGTACGGCCTAAGGATGGCAACGATTGATGAGTTTAAGGTGTAGTGCTCATATCTATAATTCCTTAATATTTTAAGTCAAACATCGAATATTTTAAATTGGACCTAAATTATTTTTCACCACCATTTGCTTTATTTATACTCTAATATTTTGGGTTTTATTTTATGGGCCAAATGTACCCACAGAGCTTCAATGCCCATGGGTCCCAAATACAATTTTCAGTCCCATGAGCATTGGAGCTTTATGAGTACATTTTTTCCAATTAAATTTAACTCCAACAATTAGACTATAAATCTTCAATGATCCAAATACAATTGTGGGACCCATAGGCATTGCAGCTCTATGAGTATATTTTGGCTCACAAAATTTAACCCCAACCTTTAGATTATAAATATTCAATGATCCAAATACAATTTTGGGCTCAATGGACATTGAAGCTCTCTAGGTACATTTTAACCTATGGAATACAACCCTAGACATTAGATTATAAATAAAATCAATACTAGAAATTAAAAATTGGTGATATGGCCCTAATGTAACCAATAATTATACAATGTTTTTGATAAAGGAAAAAATAGGTTTTACAGGGACCCGAAACCACAAAGTTTACATCAAAATATAGGAAAGGACAAAAAGTCCTCTAAATTAAATAGGTTGCAAAGAAAGAAAGACCCTGAAAAAATAGCAACCAGGCAAAAAAAGCTAGAAAGGACCACCAAAAAACCAACAACAACTAATCCAAAGTCTTCAGAACTTTCTCAGTCTCAGCCTCCAGATCCTGCATATCCTAGACACCCTTCTTGAAAGTTTGAATCATCTGTGGCATAGGGGGAACCTTCCTTTTCAGATTAGCCCTGGTTCTCTTTGAAATCCCTATGTCCTCTTCTTGGTTTTTATCTTTAACTTCTTCCAAATCAACAACCAAGGACCCCTGTTGAACTTTATCTAGTTTTTCAGTCATTGCGTTGATAATGATAGAATTATGTCTTGCCATTCTATTATTTTTTTCAGTGATTATCTTCACCACATTTTTTATTTTTTCAACATTAATTTCTATCATTCTGTCCTTACCCGCATTGTCCTGGATCTCCTTATTAGCAGTATTCTCATTACGCTCTTCATCCTTCTTGCACAACGCGAAAACCTTAGCTTCCACTTCTTCCAATTTACTCTAGAGGGCCTAGTTTTTTACTTTCAAGTCATTAATTTCATGAAAGACCCATTTTGACATTCTAAAGTGGTCCACGACATTATTTCTAGCTATGCCCAAAAAATTAGTTGTACATTCACTATCAAAATTGAGGCCATTTTTAGCAGTGTCAAAGGCTCCAAGGGACCCAGTTCTATCATCTTTGTCCGTCGACGGGACAAGAGAGGAGGATTTGTTATTAGCACCAGGTTCCTCAGAATCAGAAGTTTCTTCAGAGTAAGGAACTAGGTTTTTAATAGGAGATTTCTTTCCAAAGCCTTTGGCTTTGGGGGTAGAACTTCTAGGCTCAGAAGCAGGGCATACTTTAATAGACTAGGGATTACGAACTTGGATTTTCTTGCCAATCTGGACAATGGGATGGTCCAGATTCATCCTTACCAGACTCAAATTAGGTTTATTCCCCGAACAACTAGGTTCAATGTCATCATCCTCATAAGCCAAAGAGGCATCTAGGTTAGCAAGGACCGACATTTTTTGGAAATGTTCAAAAATTAATCTTATCAGACCAGTATGTAATATATGATATCTTTTAGGGTTTTTCTTATGGTCTTCCAGACTATTTCTTAAGGAACAAAGTTAGTAGGGGAGAGAAACCCTGACCTTAGAGTGAAAATGATTGAGCAAGGAAAAATGATAGTCATAAACCCTAGTAAACCTTCCATCCAAGGTGATATACTCCATAATGATGTGAGATAAATTTTCTTTAGAGAGATTTAATGGAGTCTTGTAGGAAACTATTGGAAACTTTCACAAGTTTCAAATTTTCCTTGTCTTTCTTTGGAAATCTAACCATCGCTTCATCAGAGAATTTTCTGTCCCAAAAAAAATTATATCCTTCTGCGGGCATACCAGTCACTTCAGCGATGAGATTTTCATCAGGCTTAACTTTCCTACCAAAAAGGGTTATTTCACCATTGTTCCAATTCTTCTCAAAAAACTTTGTAGCTTCCTGATTAGACCCATGGAGTTTCTCCAGAAAAGGGAGTAAACCCCCATTTTTAACTTTGTTCCACACTTTAGTGTTTCTTGTGTGCATCTTGAAGCTTTCTGACTCAACTCTTTTTCTTTCTCATCCCATTTTAGCAAGCACAGTAATGCAATCTTGGTGCAAAATGGTCCCATCAAGCCTGTGAACCCACAAAGCATGCCGATCAAACTTACAAGACAAGCTAATTAGCTCGGCCCCATGCAATCTAATGATAATGATGTACTTACCCCGTTCTATCATCATGATTGAGGTGACACACATCTTTCCCATGTGAAGCATCATAATTCAATAAGGCTCGGACATCAACACCTAAATCACTGATTTTTAGCCAAGTGCGTTGTCCTTTACTTTTAACCCCTTCATTCACAAAAAATTCTGCCACAACATTGGCTTCTCTATAGGAATGGGATATCTTTATATTATCAAACTCAGCTAAGGTCAAAATTGTATCATCATTCCAAGACTTTATGGTCCACGAGGGGGGGACCTACCAAGAAGACTATCAATAATATTTTTTGAATCCCCTTCAAGCCAAAGGTTTTTAAAATTCAGACTATGAGCCAAATTTATTACATGAAAAGCTTCGATAGCCTCAGCCAAATGATTGGTTTGTGAGCCAAGTGGGGTAGCAATTGCACCTAGAAAATTGCCAAAATAATCCCTTATAGCTCCACCACATCCCGCCGCTCTAGGATTTCCTTTTTTCGCACCATCAAAGTTGGCTTTGATCCAACCATTAGGCGGAAAAGTCCAGTAGACACCCTCCCTGTCCTTCTTGGCATGTTTAGGAGCATAGGAAATATCAGTTTTCCATTCCTTAGCAATCATAAAATAATAGGAAGAACAAGCCACTTTCTCGAGTACAATCCTTTTGGGGGATTGCATTGAAGTTTTCTTTCATTAATCTGATTATTTTCTCAAATACTATAACCTCCAAAGATTCCTTATCCCTGTAAATTCTATTGTTTCGTTCTTTCCAAAGTCCCCAAGCAACATGAGGGAAGGAAAAATCCCACAGCTTCCGTAGTGCTGGGTTGTGAGTAGGGGCTTTCCATTGTATGAAAAACTCTTCAATTGATGAGGGGAACACCTAAGAGAATTTCCAGCAACAGAGATTTTTTTCCCAAATCGAGGTAGCAAACAAACAATGAAGAAACAAATGACAAACAAACTATGCCTCCATCTTGCAAAGATAACATCTATTGGGTATTTGAAAGCCTCACTTGCAGAGATTATCAACCATGAGCACTTTGTTTTGAAGAAGGATCCAGAAGAAGATGTTAACTTTAGGTAAGAGGTGTTTGATCCAAGCATTTGACCAGAAAGGGGGGGAACCTGGGTAGAAGATAGCCTGGCAAATGCTAACGAAACAGAGTAGTTACCTGAGGGTTCATCTTTCCAAACAAGACAGTCTTCCATCTAGCCATGGAAAATTCTGACAGCTGGTAGGGAGGATTGAACAGGGGCAAGAACCTAACTAACTTGACACCGATCCACCCATATTCCATTCTTCCAATAATCTTTGCATATGAGCCAAAAAGAGCTTTGTAAATCTCAGCCCACCTGCTAAAAGATTCAATTTCTCCAAGGGGCTCCTTGAACAACCATCTATCATCCTAGAATCTTGTTTGATTTCCACTCCTGACTTGCCAACCCACTCCTATTTCTATTACCTTTCTACTAGCAATCAAGTTATTCCAACAGGTTGAACCTCTAGGTAGAAGATGGGATTCCATCATGACCATAATAGATCTATTATTCGCCATATATTTACTTATCATAATTTCAATCCATTCCCCTGAAGACGAAAATAGTCTCCAAATTTGTTTTGCAAGAAGAGTCTTGTTAATCATTCTAATTTTTCTAAGATCTAAACCCCTGGCCTTTTTAGGTTTGCACACCAAATCCCACCCTATTAAAGGTAACCTTTTTATTTCTTCAACACCTGACCAAAGATATCTTTTTTGAATCTTTTTAATAGCATCTACAAACTTGGCAGGGATTTTAAAAAGGCTTAAAGCATAAATCGAAAGATTCTAAAGAGTAGCTTTGAGGAGTTGTAATTTACCAGCTTGACTTAGAAGAGGTCCTCTCCATCCAGCAAGATTCTTGCTAACCCTCTCAACCAACGAAATCCAAAAGGACTCCAGGGGTTTAAGGCTTAAAGGTAAACCTAGATAGGTGGCATGTAAAGACTCCACCCTGCAATCTAGGATTCTGGCAATTTTATTCTGTCTGTGTTCAGGAGTATTAAAGAAGAAGACATAACTTTTCTATTTGTTAATCAACTGGCCAGACGCCCTCCCATACGCATCCAACAGATTTTTCAAAATATTTCCCTCTGAAACAATAGATCTTCCCAAGAGCATGGTATCATCAATGAACTATTGATGAGAATAGATCAAATTGCTAGAAGATGGTTTAAGACCAACGAGGGATCTTTGATCTATCATCCTTTTCAAATTTCTTCCTAGAATTTTAGCCATAATAGTAAATAAAATAGGAGAAATAGGATCTCCCTGTCTTAGTCCTCTGGAACTTTGAAAGAAAATCAAGGGAGAGCCATTAATCATGACAGAGATTGAAGTAGTAGACACAAGCTGCTCCACCAACTGAAGAACCTTGTTACTGAACCCAAACACCTTTAAAATTTTAAACAAGAATTTTTAGTCCACTCTATCATAGGATTTCGATATATCAAGCTTTAAGAGGAAGCCTTCAGTCTTTGACTCCACCAGGGAGTGGATATTCTCATGCACTATGACTATTGAATCAAGGATCTATCTACCAGGGACAAATCCATTATGTTGAGGTGATATCAGAGTAGGCAATAGTAATAGAAATATGGAAGTCATAACCTTTGAGATGATTTTGTAGATAGAGTTACAGAGGCTAATGGGTCTAAAAGCATCAAATTCCACCACACCAAGTTTCTTGGGAATAAGGACCAGAAAAATAGCATTTAACTCTTTTAGGAGACTTCTCGACCCAAAAAATTCTTTAACAACATTCACCACATCCTCTCCAACAATCTCCCAGAACCATTGAAAGTAGAACATAGGAAACCCATCAGGACCCGGAGCTTTACTCCCTTCAAAGGAAAAGACAGCCTTCCTAACCTCCTCACTAGAGGGAATAACAGTTAGCTTAGAATTATCTTTGGGATCAACCACATTAGGTATAGCCTCTATCAAGTGATCCTGATCATTTTGGTTAATTTCCTCATTCTCAGATAGAAGATTTTGGTTAATATCCCCCTCCTCAAACTGGTTGCCATCAGCTTCAATAAGAGAAATTATGTTAACCACCTTGTGTTTTGAGATAGACAAGTGAAAGTACCTAGTATTTTTGTCACCAGCGGATAACCATAAAGCTCTAGATCTTTGTCTCCAAAACTCATCTTCTTTAGAAATGATGTCATGCATCTTAATAAGGAGCTCATTCTCTTTTTCCTTAATATCTTTCAGGTATCCTTCCTTCTAGATTTTATTTTGGATCTCCCCCAACTCCATTTGAAGATCAAATTTAATCCTAAAAATGTTACCAAAAGACTCTTTTTTCCATTTTTTAAAATTAAATTTAACTTCCCTAAGTTTTTTGGCAACTCTAAACATCGCAGTCCCAGAGATATTAATGTTCCACCATTTCCTAATTTCCTCTTTAAAAAGGGGATAGGAAAGCCACATTTTTTCTAATCTAAAGGGGGTGTTTTTCTTTATCTTTAAAGGATCCACAACAAAACTTATGGGAAAGTGGTCGGATCCAATCCTTGAAAGGGATTTAAGAGAACAATAATAATTTAAGAACCATTGATCAAAAATTAAAGTTCTATCTAATCTAACCTAGATCAGATCCATACCATTTATGTGATTCAACCAAGTATAAGAAGCACCCTGCAAATCCAAATCAATCAATGCCTGATTATTAATAAAGTTCTGAAGATCCTCCATATTTTTCTTCATTCAGAAGAGGAGTATTAAAGTCTCCCATAACAACCCAAGAGTCGTTGTTAAAAATCCAACAAAAAGCAGCTAGATCCAACTAGAAAGATTTTTTGGCACCTTTTCCATTGGGAGCATAGATATTTGATTGAATCCAACTGAAATTGTCCCTAATATGGGTGAATTTAGTAGAAATGTGGTTCGAGCCTTCCAAAATCAGATCCCCTTTGATAATGTGACTATTCCAGAAAGTGGCAATACCTCCTGAAGCACCATTTGAGTTATTGCCATGTATGCTACAGTACTAAAACAATTTTATCTTTTCCACTTTTTGCTTTGACATTTTAGTTTCCTGAATAAGGAGAATATTTGGCTTATGATCTGTAACAAAATTGTGTAGAACATCCTGCTTATGGGGATTATTAAGTCCCCTTATATTCCATGACATGATCTTCATGATTTTCCAGGTGAATGGAGAAACTTCGGAATGGTTTTTTGAAATCCATCTGCAATATCCTAAGAACTGTTATGCTCTCTTATGCATTTAATAGATATTTTTCCTTGAGAGTTATTTGTTGTTCCATAGTCTTCCTTGGCTCTTGACCTAGTAGAGATACCACTTGGGGTATTCATTTGTTTATATTTTTTCTTCTTTTTCTTGGATAAAACCTCCTCTATCAGTATCTTCTTGACTTTCTACCTCTTTACTAAAATCCCACTCCTTATCAGATAGAAGTCTTTGCTCCTAAAGTAAAGTGTCCATGAGGCTGTTCAAATGATAGGTTGAGTTATCACTAGAAAGTTCAGTAGCTTGGCACTGATTATCATAGGAGTCCTTTACCAATTCCGGTGATAAAGAAGCCACTAAGGGATCTACATTTGAAGGGATATAACCTTCATAGGAAGGGAGCATAAGAGGAATATCAAGTTCCAAGGACAAACCCTGGATAGGTATGTCCTCCAAGCCCGGGTTCCCATCAATATTCCTAGTTGGGCTCATCTCTAGAAAGAAAGGACCAACATCCTGACTCCATTTTTCTTCACCAACCGCCTACCCCACACTTGCTCCTTTTCCCTTAGTTATTAAGTTGTCTATAGATTCCTTACGTTGGGATTCCTAAGAAGCCACATACTTAGTCTTGATTTCACAACCAGCCTCTTTTAAGATACCATGAACATTAGACTCTTTATTCTCTAAGCATTCTCCTTCTGATTTCTTTCTCCAAACAAATTTAGAAGTTCCAGCTGGCTTCTCCTTTTCTTTGATGGCATTTAAAGGACATTTCTTAGCCCAGTGCCAAGATTTTATACATTTGAAGCAAGCAAAAGGAATAGTTTCAAACTCAATAACCTGCAACCAGGAGCCCAGCTTCGAAAGAATCTCAACTAATGAAGGAAGGTCAACATTCTGAGAGACTCCCACACATATTCTTGCAAATACCAACCTCTTTCTAGCTGCTGTCATAGAGTCAATAGAAATAAGCTCTCCAAAAGAGTTCACAATGCTATAAAAGACATCTTCATTCCAATACTCCAAGGGGAGACCCGGGAGTCTAACCCACACTGGGACATTCTCAAAGATAGAATCTGATAAGTCAAGATTTGAAGTCCATTTCTTAAGAGCCAGGGAAGATTTCCCTATTACCCATGGACTGCCACTTCTTACAACCAAGATATCCTCCTTGTAGGTGAATTCAAAAGAAAAAAATCCCTTTGGGAGTGCCACCACTGAAACTTTACCATTAGTTCTCCATTTATTTTTTACAAACTCCCTAACCACTTCAATATTTGGTCTAGGGCCCATAAATTTACCCACCAGGGTTCTTTCCATTAAAGCAATGTTATGATCAATTAGAAGATCAAGCACAAAGATTGTAAGCTTACCTTTCTCAAGGACAAAGATATTTTGCACTAGAGGGAATGTTGACTTTCTGTTTGGTTTAACCCCAAACAAAGAAGCCCAAGGTTTATTATTGTCTCCATTTTCACCAGTAGTTCCCACCATGCCTTTAGGATTTTCAATTTTTTGACCGTCAGGGGAACCCACAAATTTAGCAGTCAGAATATCCTTTCCTCCCAGGGCCACAAAAATTTTGTTTCCAGAATCCGCCTCATCCGGATCATCCTCACCTTTCTTCTTGAAACAAGCGCCGATCCCACCTTCGATTTCTCAGAACCTGCTCCGCCTCCATCTCCAACACCTAATTTTTCAAAATCCTTCTTTTCCAGCTCGTGCCCGCACTCGTGCTCCACCTCCATCTATCCAATTTAATAATTATACAATGTTATTGGAAAAGTAATTTACTTTTTACTATAACTTAGAAAATTTAGGGGGATATAGTCTAATTAGGTATTGAATATTGTCCTGAATTTTTAAGTTTAAAAGTTTAATAAAAGAAATTTTTTGGCAATTTAAACATGACTAAAATAAAATTTTGTAAAAATGTGGCAATTTAGGTCACCTTACAACTTGTACTATTAGCCAAATTTTGAATCCCAAATTTTAATTATTAGCCAATTGGTGAATATTAGCCACTAAAAAATCACTGGCTTAAACATCCATCCCTCCTTTTTTAAGGGTTTTATAACAAATCCACATACTCATTTAGTTATCTAATATAGAAGCATAAGCTTTATGCTAAAACCTCTTCAGCTAAAATTCAAGGACTGAGGGGTACCTATTACATCAAAGTCTCTCAAGATATAATATCAGCATCATCACTTATGATGTAGGGTTCTTGTATCCAACAAGACTTGATCCCTAGTGGCTCATTCAAAACCATTCGACTTCACTTGTAGACCAAAGACTCATTGATTGTTTTATTTTCTATAATTATATAGGAAAACAATTAATCAACTATCTATATTATTTTTTCTTTTTCAAATATTATCAACATCTATATAAAGAACTCACTTTAAACATCAATCGATTTGATTTTTGAAGATGGTAAACTTTCTCTTACTAACTTACAAATTATCGACACTTTTATTATATTATGTAAAAGTAAAATTAGTAAATAATTATTTTATTTTAAATTTTTTAAAATATTGATTCAATAAAATTTCCTTTCATAAATAAATAAAATCTATTAACTTAAATTTTAAATTTGAAAGGTCTACTTTCTATCAAAGAATTAGATTTCATATTGTATATAGAAAATGAATTCAATCAATTAATTTTTTCTATACCATATTTTCTCTCACTTATACATTTCAAACCAATACAAAATAAATAAAGTTATGAATTTTAAAATTTACAATCACATTCCTTTCTAATAACCTTAAACCAAAATAAATTATGGCATCTAAAGAAACAACTAGCTAAATAGAGCTATCCACTTGCACAAAAACAACTAAGAGAAAAAATAGAATATTTCACAACAATTAGTTCCATACCCCTAAACCAATGTTTTCATTCAACATTAGTGAAAGAAATATTTATTAGACTAGTCTAAGAGTGAACAAGCTGGTCATGTTGGTTAGGGAAATAGGCTTCATCTCAAAATGTGTGTTCATCTCTCTTGTACTATTCACCCATCCATCTATGGGGGCATTAAGACAAGCCCTTAGTTCCACTTCATGTCACTTCCTAAAAGTATTGTGATGGAACAAGTAGACCCATGATAAAATTTTCTAGATAAGTATATAATAATTTTTTTAATAATTTATTCAATAAACACCTAACAAGAAATATAGGAAAATCTAATAAAACCTAAAAATATTTTGTTGACCTAAGTATGGAGAGGTAAAAAATATGATAAATAAAAACTATTCACTTTACAACAATAGATTTAAACTATAAAATTAAGCTACAAATTGCTAATAGGTGGTGTTTGTAAAATTTAGAGGTTATCTTGTCAAAGGGAAAACCCATTTAACTTCAAACAGGGTACCCAAGGGTTGACCTAGTCTAGGGCCTAGAAAAGAATTAAATTTTCCACAAACCTTCATTACTTGATGTTGATTTCTTTTGCATTTAAGCATACTTGGTAGATCTTTACAAGCTCTCTCATAAATAGCCTACAAACACAAAATCAATGTAGAAAAGCCTACAAAATATAATGGTTAAAGGGGATTCTACCTCAATTAGGCCCTTTTTAGGAGCTCAAGCTTGGATCCATAAGAAATGATAATGGAAAAATAGGTAAATTAAGAAAAAACTATAAAGGAAAGCAAATTTAAAGCATAAAAATTTAAAGCCCTAATTGGCTACTAAAGAGGGAATGGAAAGGAGACTTGGGGGAGATGGAAAAATCCTATCAAAATAACATAAAATGAAAATGGATGAAAATTTTTATTAAGACAAGTGAAAAAAAAATAGAAGGATAAATTATGGAAAAAATAGAAAATAATAAAGAATTAAAAAGTATAAAAGAAAGTAGAAAAAATGGGAGGTAAGAGGGGAAAATCAAATGGAAAAATAGGGTATAATGGAGGAAAAAAGGATGGGATGAGATTTGGCATATAAAAGATATGTGGGGTGAATATGAATTAATAATATTTGATAGAAATATAAAAAAACCTATAAAATGGAAGTGAAAATTGGAAAAATAGTGAAAATTGGTAAAATAGTGAAAACTAAAGGAATTAACGACCCTAGGCTGACCAAAATTCTTGCTTGAGATTGACCACGAATCTTAAAAAAAAATTGTAGACCTTAAAATAGAAGCCACAAATTTTTTATAAATATCCTGAGCTCTAAATACACTAATTCAAGAGAAAAATATTATTGAAAACAAAGGTGAAATTGTAGCTTAAAAATTGTAAACAAATGAGACTGTAGATTTAATTAAGTGTTCTTTGTGTATGATTATCTGTTTAGATCAATTTTACCAATTGTAGAATGAGACAGAAGATTGTAGAAGAATGAGACAAGAAAATAGAAGTGACACAACATATACGTGGAGAAACCCTTTTGAGAAAAAACTCCACTAGAATCAATAGTGCTTGTATTATTTAGCCTTAGAACAAGATTATAATAATACTGTATCTATCCTTGATTCATATGCTTCTTTTCCCTTCAACAATCGTTCTTCACAACTTGCAAAAAAATCTCAAACACTTTCTGCAACACAAGCTATCCATGCATTCCATTTGACCAAGCATTAATCCACACATCCCATGCCATGCTTCAAACCCTCACACATGTACAATCTATACTTGCTAACCTGCTTCAAACTTTGATTCAATTGCTACAATAAATAGACAATTAATGTGCATGTAAACTCATAAGAGTTATCCAATACAAGAGCATAAAGCTCCTCTCAAAAATCTATTCCTAGATTATGCAAGTAGAGTTCCACACTGTAACATGAAGTCAAAAGCAAAGTCTCTTCAATTTATGCACCCTAAACTAAACACTTAACTATTCATTGGTCAAGAAAATATCTTGCAAGCATCACCTAAAAGTTGGCACTCAAGAATGGGCCCACTTAACTGAGCCTTGTAAAAAACTTCTCATGTAAAAGGTGTTAACTCAAAGATGCCAACTTGGGCGCCCAATGTGGGTCCAAGTCAATCTTAGTTAACTAAAACATATCTCTCCATCAATTCATGCAAACATTATGCATGATTGATCATTCTGGGCACTTAATTGTAAGTATCTACTTGTTATCTATCATGCAACTGAAGTCATTAGTCATCCAACTCAAGTCAATTGAAGTCAATTAGCATTTGACTGAAACTATATACATGCAACTGAAGTTAACTAAACCATAACTAAATTGAATTGAACTGAACTTAACTCCACTCATGTAAATATAAATCCCTAACTTATAGGATCTAAACATACATTATTGAAGTGTTATCAATCCTCCAAACAGTTAACTTAGGCAAGGTGGGTTCCACCTTCCATGTGGGCTCCCCATGTGCTCCTATTTTTTAGGAGCTCTTATTGGATGTCCCCACATGTTCCAATCATTTGGGAATAATTAAAAATGTCAATTTACATGTTCATTTCATTTGAATTTAATCTCTTTCTAATCCTAGTGTTGGGAAACACTTTCCAAGAACTTAGGAGATACATGAAATATGTTTAGGGTTGCAATTAAATGGCATCCTATTCCCAACATTCTCCCACTTGACATTATACATTGCAATTATTCTAAACAAGGAATCATTATTATAAAATTTTCTCATCAGGTCTATGATGGACTCACATCCATTTCCAAGTGTAGGATCCCTTGACTTTACTATTGAAAAACTTTTATAACAAGTTCTTATAGCCATTCCAACACATATCTCTTAACATAAGAAATATCTAGCCTAACCCAAGTCTCTCTAGTATCCATGAGCACCCACCAATCAATCCATGCCAACTTCAAATGCAACCTGCATAATCATGAATCTCCAAGCAAATGATTAATACTCAAAACCAAAGAGAACTACATCCTCTCCAAAGGAAGAAAAATAACACCTTTACCAAAGACTCTAAGAGTCCTCCATGAAACAAGATGTTAAAACCTCTTCAAATCACATGAAGATAACCATATCCTACCAAAGCTCCCACTGAACTATGATACCGAGCTATACATGGAAACAAGATAAACATCAAACCATCACTATCAAAAGCTCCCACTATAACATGTAACCAAGCTATCCATGACATTGTGATAACCATCTCTTAAATGAAGATCATCCATGGCCTCAACACAATCAAATAAAATTTTTTTAATGACACAACACCCAAAAGGTCAAGAAAACTATAATCTCTAAACCAAGAAGATGAAACACACTCCTTTTACAAATCTGTAATAACACAATAATACAAGCTCACACTACAACCAAAATACCTTCAAACATTTTAAGATAAAGGTGTCCCAAACTCTACCCAACCATTAGCTCTGATACAAATGTTGAAAACGAAAGTGAAATTGTAGCTTAAAACTTGTAAACCTATGAGACTATAGATTTAATTAAGTGTTCCTTGTCACAATTCTTTGTGTATGATTATCTATTTGGATCAATTTTACCAATTGTAGAAAGAGACAAAATATTGTAGAAGAATGAGACAAGAATATAGAAGTGACACAACATATACATCAAGAAACCCTTTCGAGAAAAAACTCCACCAGAATCAATAGTGCTTGTATTATTTAACCTTGGAACAAGATTAAAATAATATTGTATCAATCCTTGATTGATATGCTTCTTTTTCCTTCAACAATCCTTCTTCACAACCTACACAAAACTCTCATACACTTTCTGCAACACAAGCTATCCATGCATTCCATGTGACCAAGCATGAATCCACACATCCCATGCCATGTTTCAAACCTTCACACATTCACAAGTTATACCTACTAACTTGCTTCAAACTCCGATGCAATTGCTGCAATAAATAGACAATTAATGTGCATGTAAACTCATAAGAGTTATCCAATTTCTTCACTTGTAGACCAAAGACTCATTTATTGTTTTATTTTCTATAATATATAAGAAAACAATTACTCAACTATCTATATTATTTTTTCTTTTTAAAATATTATCAACATCTATATAAAGAACTCACTTTAAACATCAATCAATTTGATTTTTGAAGATGGTAAACTTTCTCTTACAAAGTTACAAATTATTGACACTTTTATTATATTATGTAAAAGTAAAATTAGTAAATAATTATTTTATTCTATTTTTTTTTAAATATTGATTTCAATCAAATTTCCTTTCATAAAGTAAATAAAATCTATTAACTTAAATTTTAAATTTGAAAGGTCTATTTTCTATCAAAGAATTAGATTTCATATTGCATATAGAAAATCTGAATAATCAAAAATTTTTTCCATACCATACTGTCTCACACTTATACATTTGAGACCTTGATACAAAATAAATAAAGTTAATGAATTTTAAAATTTACAATCGCATTACTTTCTAATAACCTTAAACTAAAATAAATTATGGCATCTAAATGAAACACCTAGCTAAATAGAGCTATCCACTTGCACAAAAAAATTAGAAAATACTAACACAAAAAATAGAATATTCCACAACAATTAGTTCCATACCTCTAAACCAATATTTTCATTCAACAAATGTTATTGAAATAAATATTTATTAGACTAGTCTAAGAGTGAACAAGTTGGTCATGTTGATTAGGGGAATGGGCTTCATCTCTCTTGTACTATGCACCCATCCTTCTATGGGGGCATTAATAAAAGCCCTTAGTTCCACTTCATGTCACTTCCTAAAAGTAATGTGATGGAAAAAGTAGACCCATGATACAATTTTCTAGATAAGTATATAATAAATTTTTGAATAATTCATTCAAAAAACACCTAACAAGAAATATACTAAAAGCTAAGAAAACCTAGCAATATTTTGTTGACCTAAGTATGGAGAGGTAAGAAAAAATGATAAATAAAAACTATTCACTTTACAACGATATATTTAAACTATAAAATTAAGCTACAAATGGTTAATAGGTGGTGTTTGTAAAATTTAGAGGTTGTCTTGTCAGAGGGAAAAGCCATTTAAATTTAAACAAGACACCCAAGGGTTGACTTAGTCTAGGGCCTAGAAAATAATTAAATGTTCCACAAAACTTCGTTACTTGATGTTGATTTTTTTTGCATTTAAGAATACTTGGTAGATTTTTACAAGATCTCTCATAAATAGCCTACAAACACAAAATCATTATAGAAAACCCTATAAGATATAATGGTTAAAGGGGATTCTACCTCAATTAGCCCCTTTGTAGGAGCTCAAGCTTGGATCCATAAAAAATGATAATGGAAAAATAGGCAAATTAAGAAAAAACTATAGAGGAAAGCAAAGTCAAAGCATAGAAATTTAAAACCCTAATTGGCTACTAAAGAGGGAATTGAAAGGTGGAGACTAAGGGGAGATGGAAAAATCCTATCAAAATAACATAAAATGAAAATAATATTAAAATGTTTATTAAGACAAGTGGAGTAAAAATGGGAGAAGGATAAATTATGGAAAAAATGGAAAAAAATAAAGAATTAGAAAGGGATAAAAGAAAGTAGAAAAAATGGGAGGTAAGAGGGGAAAATCAAATGGAAAAAGAGGGTATAATGGAGGAAAAAAGGATGGGATGTAATTTGGCATATACAAGATATGTGGGGTGAATATGAATTGGGTATGTGCAGGATCATCATGGAAAAAATAGGCCCTTAAGTGGCAAAAAATTTAGAAAAATTAGAGTTAGGCAACTTGACGTAAAAATTTGAATAAGTTATCTATATTATTTCAAAAATATGTAAGAATAGAATCTGTAGAAAATTGAATGTAGTTTCTAAACTACTAGGTTTATTTTTTAAAATAAATCTATTTGATGAAAATTTGAAATTTCTATGCAGTAGTACTTAAATTTGGGAAAAATAAGAAGTAGGTGTTTGTCGACCACCCTAACCACAATAAAATGATAATATTTTTTTATATTATTTTAGATATAAGTAGAGGACTCATGTCCCGATGTGATGCATATTTTTTTGTAATTTTTTTCCAAGTAAATAATTAATTATGAATTTTTATTACAAATTTTAAAAAATATAAAAACTCATATGTCTGACCACCTTAACTTGGTCAAAACTTCATAAAATTCAATTTTATCTATTTTAATCCTATAGTATGTGAAGTGTAGAATGTGACGCATGTTTTGGATTCAAAAAATGTGATACCGTTTGAAAGTTATAGATGTTTTTTAATCAACCTATTAATCAAGACTTTAGTCATAATTCAAATAGAAAATGAATAATAATTATTTATTAAATTTAAAGTAAAGCATAATTTATATTGGTGGAAAGTTGAGAATCTCCTTTAAAAACCCTTTTTGTTTCATCAATTTTGGGTAAAAAAAAGTCATCAGCCACATGGGCCATCATATTAGTTACATATTGCCACTTTTTGGCCCATCATGATCCTGCACATACCCAATTAGTAATATTTGATAGAAATATAAAAAATCCTATAAAATGAAAGTGAAATTTGGTAAAATAATAAAAACTAAAACAATTAATGACCCTCGGCTGACCAAAATTCTTGTAAGATTGACCATGAATCTCAAAAAATAATTGTAGACCTTAAAATAGAAGCCGCAATTTTTTTGCAAATATCCTTAGCTCTAAATACACTAATTCAAGAGAAAAAAACACCAAAGAAGGAAATCAAAATAATTTGATAGCTTCATGTGTTAGATTAAGGGGGAGGGGTATTCATAGGTTCATAATATGAATAAGTTAGAAAATGAGTGAAAATATATCAACTCATCCTTTAGTAATATTGAATTGAATTATGGTGATAAGGGAATATAAGGACAATGACATGCCCCCATAGGCCCACCATCATTATAATGTTCATCCCTAACGATGCTCTTAATTTTTGTGGGAAGACTAAGGGAAAGGAGGTTTATCAAAGGGTGAATATTTTATATCAACATTATATATACATATTTGTGTATGTATGTATGTGTATATATATATATATGTCTGTGTGTGTGTATATACATATATATATGTATATATATATGTGTGTGTGTTTATATATGTATATTGTAGAAACGTAAAAATTCTTGATTAATAATATGCATTTGATTCTAACAAATTAATGTCCTTTCTTTCAAAAACATCCTGAATTAACCAATTAATTAAATAATCAGCATTATTTAGTTAAATTCAACAAATTCGGCTATTAATCAAATAATTAAATTTATTAGATTAATTCACCCTTCTTCTAACTAATATTCATCATATTTAATTAACTCAAAACATTTAATCAAATCCTCCTAAGTCCTCTCCTTTGATTAAATAAGTCAAATCAAATGTCACAATCCCCTAACCCATTCCAATTAATTAATCCTAAATCACTTTCTAATCATCATTAACAAATCCTCCAACTTTTAACTCCTCAAGAGTTAAATCAACTCATGGTCAACTAACCAGGTTGCACATGAAAATAATTTCTTTTAATTATCTAATTCCTCTATTTATCCTCATAATGGCATATTCCAAGGAATATTCCTCCCAACCGCCAACTCATTCAATTTCCCTCCAAAGGTTTCAAAAACCTATCACATCCTCAATAACTTCTCTTACATCTTCAATAATTCCTCTTACATCCTCTCACATCTCCAACCACATTCATTCAATTCTTCTTACTTGACCTTTCAAATCCTCAACCATTCTCATTTATTCCTCTTACATCCCCCTTTCCTCAACACATTTCCCAAAATGTGCTCCACTCTCACCTAATAGGATTTTGACAAGTTTCACATTCATATTGGCTCCCATTTGATCCCAAATTCACCAATTTCTCTCATTCCTCAACCCTTGAGTTCTATAAATAGAAGTATTCTCTTCACAATGTGGATCTATAATCTCATGAAAAAGTCATTATGCTCATTTCATCCATCAATCATCCAATTTCTATCACTATCTTTGACGGAAATTGGAATTTATCAAATCCATTTTCATCCATAATCTTAGGCATTGTTACTCTACTCCAAATTCATCAAGGATCTTAAAGCTTATCAAAGGGATTGGAAAAGGACCACTTTCCACATAAAAGTGACACCAATCCCCCTATGGGATGGAGGTTTGATCTATTTATTTTGTTAACATGCTTTCATTTGCTTCCTTTTGTGTTTTTGTTTCATGTTTTCATCTTTGTTTGATCAATAATCTCATAAGGAATGGTGTTTGTGCTAATTTGAATGACTAACCTTATTTGTGTTGTCTTTGTTTAGATTTGTGTAGATCATCATTCATTCACACACACACACACACACACACACACACACACACACACACACACATATATGTGTGTGTGTGTGAGTGTATACATATACACACATGCACACACACACACACACACACACACACACACACACGTGTGTGTGTGTGTGTGTGTATAAGTGTGTGTGTGTCTATATATATAATATAGGAAAAGGGGAGTCCCCTAAGTTCAATTTCTAAACCTATGATTAATTTTCCTCCTTTTTAAAAGGTGCATTAGGATGTAAATGAAACAAAGAAAAATAGAACCCTAGGTTTAAAGTGTAAAACCTAGGATTCAAATTTTGTGTGGGAATTTTTTCAAGTGTTTCATTAATACAGAGATCAATGAGGTGAATAGATTGAATTTCATCCATGAAGGTGAGCCAATTACACCTAGATCTACATATTTTTGAGTCTTGGAATGGATTGGAATTGATTTTCCTTGATTAACCTAATTAGACTATGTGCCCTAATATGAAAAATGTTAGATACCAACAATTGACAAATTGTAATAGAGGTTTGTAGGTAGATCTAGGACTTGGGTAGAGTGTTATGTACATATCCTAAAAATTTGGTTTTTTTTTTAATATGAGGATAGAGTTTTCCAAGGGTATCTAGGTCCTCATATGAATTTTCTAAAACTATTTTTATAGTCCTTTGATGTTAGATCCAATATATTTGTTTTCAATTTCAAACTTGTCAGATCACTGTCGAATAGTTTTGTAGGTGAGTTTTCAACCATAAAGGTGAACTCACTAGCTTGTCAACGTGGTAGGGTTGAAAAGGTAGGGGGTTGTTTGAAAAAATGCCATCACCATGAGACCCCATTTCTATGAGGTATTTTTTCAAAAAACCCCTACCTTGTCAACCCTACCACATTGACAAGCTAGTGAGCTCATTAGCTTGTCAATGCTCACATGAATTTTTGAATGGAATGCCTTAAATAAATTTGGTCTTGTGGCATGCCATGATTGCAAGATAGGATCAAAATGGAAGCATGGACAAGGCATGTGAATTTTTTGACAATAATGCTTTGGTAGACATGTATGAAAAATGTGGTACCTTTCACAAGCTAGTGAGCTTACTAGCTTGTCAATGTTGTAGGGAATTGTGAGACCACATTTTTATGAGGAGTTTTTTCAAATATCCCATACCCTGTCAAACCTACCACATTGACAAGCTAGTGAACTCACTAGCTCATCAATGCAGTAGGGTTGACAAGGTAGGGGGTTGTTTGAAAAAATTCCTCACATAAATGGGGTCTCACATACATCACCATGAGACCCCATTTCTATGAGGAATTTTTTCAAATAGCACCCTACCTTGTCAACCCTATCGCATTAACAAACTATTTCACTAGCTTGTCAAAGGTCACATGAATTTTTGGATCCAATGCCTTAAAGAAATGTGGTCTTTTGGCATGCCATGATTGCAATATAGGTAAAACCTATCCCCATGTTGCTAACTTATCCTTGAATAAAGAGTCTTGACAAAGTGGAGAGAAGGGTTACAATCCCTTGTAGGTAGAATAATCAAAGAAACATTAAAAATATATCACAACATTAGTGATGAGGTAAGTTTAGAAATAGAGATGATAACCAAAATAGATTCAAATATCTATCAATGTGGGAGAAGTATATTCCAATTTTGTAGACATGTATGGAAAATTTGGTAGCATAGACAATGTAATCAATTGTTTGAATAAATGTACATCACCATGAGACCCCATTTCTTTGAGGCATTTCTTCAAATAGTTGATTGCCAAGTTGTCTATGTTGTTTGATAAAATGCTTTGGTAGCCATGTATGGAAATTTTGGTTACATATACAAGGAAATTGAAGCTATTTAGTAGAACTATTTGAAAAAATACCTCAATGAGATATGCCCTCATGGACTCGAATGATTGCAGGATATGCAAAAAATGGATTTATTGAAAAGGCTTTAGAAAATTTCAAGCACATGCAATTTCTAGGTCTAAAACCAAATTCCACTAGATTTTCCAACATCCCCCATGCCTATACCAAAATGAAAGCTTTGGAAAGGGGTATGCACATCCATAGAAAAGGATTGAGAAATGATGTATTATTTTACATAATTTATAACTTCTCTCATATCTATGTGTATACAAAATGTGGAATAATATACAAGGTAGGTCAATTGTTTAACAAAATCCATCAAAGAGATATGGTTTAAAAATGTAATTGGCAAGTGTAAAGAATTGTGTAGTTTAAAATATGCATTGACAAGCTAACATTATAATGACAAATAAACATTGATGTTAATGGAATATGCATGAAACATAAATTTTTGGGACCTACTTTCTTTCTATTGCTTCTAGGGTTTTTCACATAAAAGGAGAAAGATGGGTCCAAAAATGCACTGTGTTTCACTCAAGATTAATGTAAGAATGAATGGGATACTAATGTGAAGTGTGTGTAGATGTGTTTGAATTCTTAAAAATGCAAATAAATGAATGTAAACTAATCTAATGCAAGATGTTGGAAAACACAATGTTGATTGCAAATATGAACTAGAAACTTAAACAAATGACAACAAAAATTTATGAGACTGATCAGAGTGCACCTAGAGGAAGATTACTGTTATTGGAAGATTCTGGAATGTTCCAAAAGTCAGTGTTAATGGCCACTAGTACTGATTTTCCATGCATGGTGAATTAGTCCTGCTTCTGGTGAAAACTTCTAGAAACAGGTTTCTAACTGCTAAGAGTTGAATTATGAGAAAATCAGTTTTCAGGCCTATAGGTGGGACTCATTCGCCATGGGTGGAAAATTAGTCCACCTATATGAATCTACAAATTTAGGATTAGATTCTATGGAGCTAGATCTGTACTTCTTCTCTCTATAGGTGTCTGCTTCTGAAATTGCCAGATTCAGGTCTGAAAATGACTTTTTTGTTGATTCTTTGACTTGAATGATGAGGAGATGACTTGAATAACTTTACAAATTGATCTTAAATTATTTCCAAACTTTCAATAGACCTAAATCTTGCCATGATGATTTATCTTGAAATTATACAACATAACATGTATAATCTGCCCTTAAATGTCTAAAAATTGATCTCTTAATGCTTTGAAATGATAAAACCCTAAGTTTCTTGGCTTGAGATGGAAGATTGGTGAATAATGAAGAATAAATTAGGTGAATGTAGAAGATGATATAAGATGCCAAAATGAGGAGAAAAAAACTTACTATACAAACTTGTTCCTTAGTAACTCATTCATGCCTCATCACAAGCTGACATTAAATGATTTTGAATAAAATTTCGAAAGGAAATTTAAAATATTTTGAATTTGGGGCCAAGGGGGACTCATTCACCACCCATGGTGAATGGGTCCCACCTCAGACCTAAAAACATGTGTCAGGAAATATGTTGCATTTAATGTTGTTTGTCAGGATAGTACTAAAAAATACACTTAATTAAGCATATGATAGCATAAAGGGGCCAAATAAAGCATGAAAAAGGGATAAATAGTGAAGATGTGCCTAGAAAAGTGTGAAATCTTGTTACAAGACTTTACAACACTTCAAAATAGGACTTTTTGATGAGTAAAGAGGTTATTTTTAGGTGAATTGTAATTAATAGAGTCTAGAAGAATGTAGAAATGTTTTACAACACTTCACAACACCTTTAGAAGATGTCATTAAGTGCATTTTATTTAGTTTGCAAGGGTCCAAGACCTAGTTTGGATGCATATAATGCCTCACAACACTTGAATCAAGGTCTCATTAACTCCATTTATAATGAATTAATCTCATGTCAAGCAAACGGTTCTTTTTTCTATGGCACATTTAGCCCCCACTTTAGTGAGAGGATGAACTTGATTCAAACTCACACTAAAGTATACATTCAAGAGAGATCCACATGTAAGTCAAGCCCCCAAGATACAAAATCATGCAAAGGAAAGATGGAAAGAAAGATGTACTCACTCTGGGGCCACAAAACTTTAGGTCATCTGTGAGGTGAGAAGGCCACAACATACTCACTCTGGGGCCATAGAACTAGTTTTTTGAGAGGTGAGAAAGCCCAAAAGGTAAGATACATTCGCTAGTTGGTATGCACTCACAAACAAATAGAAAAGTTTCTATGGGGAAAATTCATGCCCCTAGGTGGGCTTCCCGCTGAACCATTCCAAAGTTATACACATTGATAACTTTAACAAGGCACCACAAGGAAACAAATGCTAAAAAGACAAAGTACCACAGTCATGCAAGTTGTGTTATGCAAGATGGCAAAAATGTAAAAATGTAAAAGATGTTCAAAAGGATTTTTCTTAATTCATGCAATGTCTCATCGTAGGGAACATCATACCCAATGTCTCCAAGAGAGGGTAAAGTGCAAATGATCCCATCTTGTTTCTAAGAGAGGACGAGTGCAAGGTTTCATCCTGAACAACATTGCACCTAATGCTTCCATTGGAGCACATTGCAAGAAAAATCACACAATGAGATGTGAGTGGTGATGTATTCCCCTCACTTTAAAGGAATTGCTAACACCAGTATTGTGAGAAATTGCTTTAAAGTAGAAGAAGAGAAAGGAAGACAGGAGAGCTCACATGAAAATCCATATTCCAAGTCATATGTTTCTGATAAGCTACGTCATGAAAAGGGGGAAGTATGTCATATGCAAGCCAACTTAAGGCATGCCATCCACACCCCAAGCTTGCTCTTAAGTATTCATGAAAGGCTAATGATTAGCCAAGGGAGGCAAACAAAAGTGACATACGAGGACAAGGCTATTGAACCCTATGCCCCCACTTAGTGAAAGACAAAGGTGAGCCAAAAAAATTGATGAGATGCATGTGAGAGTGAAAATCAATAGCAATTAGAAGAATGAGATGCCCCCACATAGGGAAGCATACCAAACTTCTGAAAATGTTGAATTTTACAACTCAAAACAATACACTCATTAGTGGAATGGCCATGACCTCTATGATATGCACAAAATGAAGTATTTTCAGAACATTTCTTTCAAGTTATGGGAGGGAGAGGGGTATGTGCAAGATCATGATGGGCCAAAAAGTGGCAATATGATGGGTATTTGTAGGGTATGTGGCTGACGACTTTTTTTTAACCCAAAATTGATGAAATGAAAAGGGTTTTTAAAGGAGATTCTCAGCTTTCCACCAATATAAATTAAGCTTTACTTTGAATTTAATAAATTATTATTATTCATTTTCTATTTAAATTACGACTAAAGTCCTGATTGATAGGCTGATTGAAAAACATCTATAGCTTTCAAACGGTATCACATTTTTGGAATCCAAAACATGCATCACATTCTATGCTTCATACTATAGGATTAAAAAGAAAATTTGAATTTCATGAAGTTTTGACCAAGTTAAGGTGGTCAGGACATACAATTTTTTATATTTTTTAAAAGTTTTAATAAAAAAATCATAATTAATTATTTACTTGGAAAAAAATACAAAAAAATATGCATCACATCTAGACATCAGTCCTCTACTTATGTCTAAAATCTTATAAAAATATTATCATTTTATTGTGGTTAGGGTGGTCAGAAGACACCTACTTCTTGTTTTTTCCCAAAATTTAAGTACTACTGCATTGAAATTTCAAATTTTCACCAAAAGATTTTAAAAATAAAAATAAACCTAGTAGTTTGGAAACTACATCAATTTGCTATAGATTCTATTCTTACATAGTTTTGAAATAATATAGATAACTTATTCAAATTTTTACATCAAGTTGCCTAACTCTGATTTTTCTAAATTTTTTGCCACTTAAGGGCCTGTTTTTTCCATGATGATCCTGCACATACCTAGAGTGATCAAATTATCATGGAGAAGTCTTGACAAGATACATTCTTGGTCAAGAGGAGAAAATGGTTGTGTGATTGGAGTCAAATATACATCTTGTTTAGATTCATACCTATGCAAGACTCTATAGATTGTGAGATTTCGTCTTCTTCAAGGAGGATACAAAATCCAATGAATTCAAATCATAAGTGTGTTGTGAGATGATAGTTTGAATGTTTTAGGAAGGATGATTTTTGAGGTCATTAATTGTGAAGGAGGAGTTAAGGGTGTGTTGTGTGAGACTAAATGAAGGTGGGTAAAGGATGAGAGGGTTATGAAGATGTCCCACAAGATATGTATGTGGTTTAGTGATCAAAGGGGATTGAATGAACACTTTTGCATCCATATCCTCAACAGGTTTGTTTGGATGTATCTCTAAGTGAGGGAAATCAAGAACCACTTGTTTTCCATAGTCCAATGCCATGATATTCTCCCTAGGAGGAGAGTTTTTAGGAGAACTAGAAGCCACTTGTGCTTGAAAAATAGACCTAGGTTCTTCCAAAATGATGTCATTTCCAATAGGGGAATGATCAATGATGGGATTATGAGGAGGGAAATGATGATGCCTGTTGTCATTAAAGGCTCATTATTGTATTCCATATTATCTACCTTACAAGGAGAGCTTGTAATATGTTCATCCAAATTTAAGATTTTTAAAGTAGCTTCATCACAAGTGGAGGGGGTATCAAGAGAAGAACCACTATGGTTTTCAAATAAATCTTCCCATGGGATATGGAAAATAGGGAAGGGAAGACTAAAGGTGTCATGATGCTTAATAGGGGTATCTTCTAACACCAACCTATCCTCTTTGCATCAAGGAGGGATATTAGGAGATGAAAAAATTTGTTTTTCATTACCATGGAGATTGGGTAAGGTGATGTTGAGGAATGTGTCTATGATGTCATGCTCTTGTTGTGTAAGGTCATCCAAAGGGAAATAAGGAGGGGAACAATCAAGACTTTCAAGGCTTGTCACTTCTTGCACTAGAATACCTTTGTCACTAATAGGAGAGGTAATAGGAGGAGAACAAGTATGTGTGTTATGATTGTCAACATTACCATTCTCACCAATGGGTAATGAAAGATTAAGAATTGAATTAATGGATTGTTTTGTAAAGTCCCTATTATGGTAGTCAAAATAAAATTCATAAAAGGGGTTATTATGCTTATAAAATCCATGTTTAATCAAATCAAGAGAACATCTTGTGAAATAAAACATGTACTAAAATGTAATTTTCCATAGGTTAAGTGCTTGTTTAATGCAACAATTTGAAAATGATAGTGTATGATTGGAGAAAGTGAAATGAAACAATGCTTGAAAGGAGCTATTTGAAATGAAATTTAACAAAATGCATGCTACAAAAATGCAATTGAATGATATATACAGGTTAAGACACTAATCAAAAGCCTAAAAAGAAATTTTTGATTTTTATAAAATGTTGTTTCAGTGGTCAGAAGGGACTGATTCGCCCAAGGTGGCGAATGAGTCCCAATATGGAATTTTTATTGTGGTTAAGGTGGTCAGACAAACACCTACTTCTTATTTTTTCCCTGAAATTTAAGTACTATTGTATTGAAATTTCAAATTTTCACCAAATAGATTTTTTTTTTTTTTTAAACCTAGTAGTTTAGAAACTACATTCAATTTTCTATAGATTCTATTGTTACATATTTTTGCAATAATATAGATAACTTATTCAAATTTTTACTTCAAGTTGCCTAACTCTGATTTTTCTAAATTTTTTGCCACTTAAGGGCATGTTTTTTCCATGATGATCCTGCACATACCCTTATGAGAAAATCAACTTTTAGGCCTATGGGTGGGACTCATTCGCCATGGGTGGTGAATTATTCCACCTACAGGAATCTACAAATTCAAAAGTAGATTTTGTGGAGCTAGATTTGTACTTCTACTCTCTATAGGTGTTTGCTTCTGAAATTGTTCAATTCGGGTTTGAAATTTATTTTTTGTTGATTCTTTGACTTGAATGATGAGGAGATGACTTGAATAACTTTACAACTTGATCTTCAATTATTTCCAAGCTTTCAAGAGACTTAAATCTTTCCATGATGATTGATCTTGAAATTCTACAACATAACATATATAATTTTCCCTTGAATGTTTGAAAATTGATCTCTTAATGCTTTAAAATGATAAAACCCTAAGTTGCTTGGCTTTAGATGGAAGATTGGTGAATAATGAAGAATAAATTAGGTGAATGTAGAAGATGATAGAAGATGTCAAAATGAGGAGAAAAAAAATTATTTATACACACTTTTGCCTTAGTAACCCGTTCATACCTCATCACAGGCCGACATCAAGTGATTTTGAATAAAATCCTGAAAGGATATTTCAAATATTTTGAATTTGGGGCCAAGCGGGACTCATTCGCCACCCATGGCAAATGGTTCCCACCTAGGATCTAAAAACATGTGTCAGGAAATATGTTTTATTTAATGTTGTTTGTCAGGATAGTACTAAAAAATACACTTAATTAAGCATATGAGAGCATAAAGGGACCAAATAAAGCATGAAAAGGGGATAAATAGTGAAGATGTGCCTAGAAAAGCATGAAATCTTGTTACAAGACTTTAAAACACTTCAAAATAGGACTTGTTGATGAGTAAAGAGGTGATTTTTAAGGTGAATTGTAATTAATGGAGTTTAGAAGAATGTAGAAATGTTTTACAACACTTCACAACACCTTCACAAGACATCATTAAGTGAATTTTGTTTAGTTTGCAAGGTTCCAATTCCTAGTTTGGATGCATAAAATGCCTCACAACACTTTAATCAAGGTCTCATTAAGTCCATTTATCATGAATTAATCTCATGTCAAGCAAAGGGTCCTTTTTTCTATGGCATAATGCGAAATAACAAAATCAAAGAAAACCAAAATAGAATGAAAGAAAATATAAATAAATTGCGTAAATACTTCACATACCTAAAAAATGGAGATTCAAATGGAATTCTACCCAATTATGTAGCCTTTTCTTCTTCTTGCATCAAACTCCTCAATAATTTGAGTTTTTCAAAATCTTGATTCCTTCTTAATGTTCAATTGTATATCACTCTTGAATGGAATTGAAACTTGAATTGATATTATATTCCTTTCAACGTGAAAACTATGCTATTTCATTTAAAGGTGGTGGAAAGATAATAAAAAAGGTGGTAGAATGTGAAAAAATTGCATGCACACTTCACAAAAGTATCAAAAAGCTTTAGGAACACAAGTATAACCAAGAGAATATGGAGAATGTGGGCTAGAGATCATGGGTATATTATGTTTCTTAGTATTTTTAGATCAAGAAAAAATGTGCTCACCTTATAATGTGAGCATGTTATGTCTTGCTAAACAAATGATTACATCTCAACTTCTTCAAAACATGCTCACGTTATGAGAAAGTTAATTGTTTATAAGTTAATTGTTTAGAAGTTTCTTTTCTCTCTCTCCATCCTTATCCATCCATCCCCCTTAGACATCTAGGTCTCTCACTTATCCCTAAAACCTTAACCCTAGACACTATGCCTTAAACCCTAGTCCCTTAAGTCTTAAACCCTAAACCCTAATCTCTCTCCCACTCCCACTCACTCTCTCTCTCACTCCCTCTATCTCTCTCCC
>VDFB02366128.1:38083-71321 GCA_007258455.2 Sequoia sempervirens
CCTCATCTATCTATGTCTCTCCCTCATCTTCTCACCTTCTCTCTATCTTACTTATCCCTCCATCCCTCCCTCCCTCTCTATCCTAATTCCTCTACCCTATAACCTTAACCCTTAAACACTCAACCCTAAACCCTAGACCCTGAACCCTTAAACCCTCTACCCAGGTGTTGGCAAACCCTCAGCACTAATCCATCAGCCCCTGCCACTGACCCTTGTCCTCAGCCCCTAATCTTTCGGCCGCCAAACCCTGCAGCCTGGCTTGGCTGTCTCTCGGCACTCAGTCCCTAAACCCTCAGCTATCCGGCCTGTCCCTCAACCCCTAATCATGAACCCTGCCATTAAACCTAATCCTTGGGCCACTGCCCATAAGCCGAATCCCCTCAGCCCCTAAACCTAAAACCCTCCAGCCACCATCTGTATACATTAAACCCCTCCAATTCCTCCATTTATTCCCCTACCATGAATCCCTCCTTCCCTGTCCATGTTTCCATACCCCTAAAACCTATATACTCAAACCTATACCTCAACCCCTCAACCCCTCCAGCCTACACCTCATCCCTCAGCTCACCCAAACCCCTTAAACCCTCCAATCCTTATATGCTTAAACCCTCTACCCTCTACCTTGCCACATTATACCATCTACGTGTACATTGGGATCAAGCCTAATCCTCAGCCTTGCCACAGAACCCTGTTCCTCCCTCTCTATCTATCCATCCTCATCTCTCTCCTCCTCTCTCAACACTCTCTAATTTGATGCTCCACCTTTTCTTCTTCATCTCTCCCTCTCACCCCCCTCACTCCTACCTCTCTCTAGTCCTCTCCCTCTCCCTGTCTCTCTCCTCCCTCTTTCATTCCCTCCACCCCTCTCCCTCTCCACCTATCTTTCTCTCCCTCTCCACCCCCCTCTCTCTGTCTCTCCCTCTCTCTCAAGTCTCTCTCCCACCCCCTCTCTCTCTATCTCCCTTTATCCCTCACACCCTACCTAATTAAGTCCCTCTCACTCCAACCCCTTCTCTCCCACTCCCTCTCTCTTAGGTCTCTCCTTTCCACCCCCTCTAAGCCTCTCTTAGGTCTCTCTCTCACTACCTCTCTCTCTCTCAGGTCTCTCTCTCCCTCTCTCTCTTAAAATTCTCCCTCCCTCTAAAGAAATACATACATACATACATACATATAAGCAAACATACATACATACATACATACATGCAATCTTACGTGCATACAAGCATACATCTACATATGTACATACAATCTTACATGCATACACTAATACATACATACATGCACATGCATGCATACATACATACATATAGGCATACATGCATACATACATATGTATACATGTCATACAAGCATACATACATACAAACATACAAATATATATACATACATTCAATAGAGCAGCATTTAACACAAAGCAAGACATAATGTGAGCATGTTATAACATGCTCACATTATATCTTTGTAGAAATGTCTTGGGCACAAATGCTAAAACCATGTCAAAACTAAGAAATAATGCAAGCGCATTATAACGCCCTCGTGTTATTTCTTGCTTTGGGAATCCCCAAGGGCTTGGTGTTTTCCTTGGAATACAAACCCAAAGGTTTGGAGTGTCTTCCGAACATCCAAAGATGTCTTTTTGCAAATTCTACAATATTTCACATAATCGTGTTCGTGTTAAGTATCAGGTTTGCACGTGTTTCAATATCGAACAAATCAAACACCTGGGTAATATTAGGCTCTCTCTTAGTTATCTAACGATGTATTTTTTTCACATTTTGACAATGTTAAGCCTTTGATCTATAATTTCTTTTTTTTGTGTCTATTTTTTGGCAAAAACCAGTGTTTGGTGTTTTCTTCGTTATAAATTAACCGTTCATCAAAATTTCAAATAAATTACATTTTTAGAAACTATACTCCATTCTACGCATATTAAAAAAAATGATTTTCAATTAGTTTCCAAAATTTATAGGGGTAGCATGGCCAAAATTCTATTTTTTAGGAAGTGTCCACTTTGAAAATTAGTAAAAATAAAATATTCACTAAAAAAAATCAAAAAAATCGAGTACAAATACATACTATTAGCTAATTTCTCACCGAAGTGATTTTAAAAATACTAAAAAAAATTTAACCGTTTGAGGGAGCCTTAAAAGTTGCTATGTTATGTTTTTTTGACAAAAACAACACCAATTTTTGTGGTCCCCTCTTTTGAACCCCTTAATTTCAACCATTTTTAAAAAATAGTAGTTTAGAAAGTTGACTCGAAGCACTATGATCCTTGTTTTTGTTGCATCTCAAAATTTTGAGTGTAACTATCCTCAATTTCACGTCCAAGGTCAATATTTCCTGATTTTAGAAAAAAAAGTGTCCACTTAAGCCCCCTTTTTGCCGCCCCATCTTTTTGCACTTATCCACATAGATAATTTCAACACATAATAAACCTAATCAACATATTTAAAAATAAATGATATAAAAAGAAATACAAGAAAGTTAAAACTCAAAGATGTTAAAATCCAATACCCAAAAGTAAATAAAATGAGAGAAACCTTGTGTATATTAGGCTCTAAAATTTATAAATCTATTGAAGAAAACATTAGAACTTTAATAGAAAATTTCATGAAAATAGAAGGTTTATGAAGAAAAGAAAAAAATAGTATAATGACTTGGTGTGTTTCCAAAAATCACAAAACAAAAGAAAAAAATAAAGGAAACCCCTATGTTGTCCAAGTAAAAATAGCCCCAATAGATTAACATTATGGATTTGACTATTAATTTAATAAAGTATATGAATCTCTTAAGAGAAATGCATGAAAGATAAGAATGAACAAAACCTTGCATGTTGAGAAAGCCCATAAACCAAAGTAAAAGAAAAATACAGTTTGAAGCAAAGCATGCATAATAAAACAAAAACTATATTCTTTATCAATTTTTAAAAATATGAAAACTTAATTATTTCTGTTAATAATTCATTAAAAAAAGAGTTAAACGAAGAATCGACAAGCGTAAAACCCTAGCACACTCCAAACTCCGCAAACCATACACACAAAGGAAGCAACCCGGTATACTATAAAATCACAACAACAAAGTAAAAATTGAAAACATCAATGTGGGCATGAAAGAAACCCTGTGCATACGAAAACTGGGAGAATTCTAACACACAAACCTTGTTAACATACGAGAACTTTAGAAAATCCATGAATTTGACACCAAGGTTCCTGCAATTAATTGATTCACGAGGGATAGAGAATAAAAACTAGGCAATTGCCTTCGATTTCTTGGAGTGGAGAGATTATTCTCTGCTCCTTCCATCAGTCGTCGCCTCAGTCACTTCGGCATGCTTTGTGGGGACTCCATCAGTTAAACATCAAATGCAATTTCGACAACACGGACCACCCTATCTCCACCATATCCACACTCGCACAGACCGCCATTTTGTGGGTCATCTGCACAAATAAAATAAACAATTAAATATCAACAACTCACCAATCGAAACTCAGAAATGAGTGCATTCTGACAATGTCGGAAAGAAGAGGGGCCCTTTCAGCGGCCGTCGATATTGACTTTGTTGAAAAAGTACAACGGAGATTCCTCTGCTCGTTTTTTTTTAATATACTTTCTGTGAGTGCGTAACATTCCATCATACATTGGTCGCTGTTCAGCGAGAACAAGATACATGGAACCAATTAACTGTTCTCGCACCATATTTCCTGCATTTAACATTCATTGATTATTGATGAGTGCCAAATTAAAAAATGTTTCGTATTTTCCTTTGCCTCTGAGTCATGCCGACAAGAAAGAATCCCCCACAAAGCGAGCCATCTGTAATGTACGAATGTGTTGGCAGTAGTGGACAAGCTGTATAGGTAAGAGATCGAATGCAACTTCCCTTGAAGTTTCCAATGGATTTAACATTCTATAAAAGGTAACACATTGTTCGTTTATTTTTCATTAGTTTTCTTAGTGTAGATTCAATTCCAAATCAAAACAACACAAATCCACTCTGTTAGGCGTTGCAATTTTAGAGGTTGGAAAGAGCCTTCTCTGACAATGGATTGTATTAGGACCCAACTCATCTCTCCAACAAGAATTCGGTCCGATCTCTATTCTTTTGACAATGTAGAACAATCATGGCCGACCTCAGTTCCCTGCGTGCTCTCGGTTTTATCATCGCTTGTGGAGAGAGTTGTGGGGAGGAATGATAGATTGGCTGTGTCAAAATGCCTTGCTTTCAGCCCACCAAAGTACGAGGTGTTCAATGTAGTGGAGGTGCCAGACATGAGCATACAACATTATTTGGAAAGGATTTTTAGATACATTCACTGCAGTCCTTCGGTATTCGTGGTAGCATATGCTTATATCGGCCGTCTTATTCAATTCCATCCACAATTCAAATTAACCTCTCAGAATGTCCATAGGCTCATCATTGTCACTGTAATGATCGCCTCCAAGTTCGTCGAAGATATGTAAGTCTTTTTCAGCTTTATATTAGAGGAATAGCTTAGACACGCTGTTTGTGAGAAGCTGGTGAACTTTTTATGTGGGAATTTGAGTCACTATGTAAACAGCAGGTGCATTGATCACAATGTTTACATAGAGACCCAGATTCACACAAAGAGATATATATTGACTATATTACAGCAGTTATATAAACTTTCCCTTAAACAAGTAGTATATTGTTTTTTATTTAGCACATTTAAGAGTTCTAAATAACAAAGAAGGTATTGGCAATTTACTTTTAGCCCATATTAGGTCTTTTAATGTCTCGGCTAGTAATGATATTCTCGCAATTGCTTATGTGCAGTAACTACAAGAACTCGTACTATGCCAAAGTGGGAGGCTTCAGCACAGAAGAAATGAATAGATTAGAGATGGAGTTTCTTTTTCTTCTTGGCTTCAAATTGCAAGTGACAGTGAATGTTTTCGAAAGCTATTGCTGTCACCTGGAGAGGGAAGTGGCAATGGGCGGAGGATTTCAAATCGAGAGGAGTCTTCGCTTATCTTGTGCAAAAGATGAAACTTCTGGGCGGAACCCAAAATCCCAGATGGGTATCTATGGCTTATCATCGTATAGGCATACAAAGAATAGAAGAATTTAACCAGTCGATGAATTGTATGTACATCTTTAATTGAGTAAGTAAACTTTTAAAACGCCAGCGGCAGGCTGTTTGATAAAGAACAGGTAGGTCCAATGAAGGAGGGCAGCAATTGTAAATATGTAAATACTTATGAAAAGAAGCTATATTACTGCTTAGAATCTACATTTCATAACTCAAGACTGAAGCGATTGACCAGGTAAATAGTAGTGTATTGGTCTTTTCACTGTACAAAGCACTCCAGAGAGATCCAAAACAATCTGTAACAGCAATGCTCAATTTGCCTTTTTCTAAAGAGCTATCACGAATCTTGTCACACGTTTTGGTTGTTCTTCGTGGTGATAATTTGCTCAAGCTGTCACCATCGGTCAATTTTAATTTCTTGATAACAAATTAATTTTACAGTTGGTATCATTGTGGATGGAAAATACAAAAATCCGTGTGTAGTACAAGGTGGTCCTTACCATTTTATACAATTGTAAATTTATTGCACGTTATCCTCGATAACCGGTAATCGTCTTTTGTTTGAGGAATACCTTGAAAAAGGCGAGAGATAATCTAACGAAGATATCACAGAACTATCTGTAAACAGCTACGCTAGTTTTGTCCTTTCTAAAAGTCTTCCTAAACATCGTCTGCCTTTGTTATTGAAAAAAGTATAAAGAGAAATTAACAAACTATCTTTATTATTTTGTGTTTTTTATAAGGCTATCAACATCTTTTTAAAGAGATCTGCTTAAACATCAATAGGTTTAGCTTTTTAATGTGGCGTGAAGGTAGAGGGAAAAGTGGCATGAAGGTAGAGAATCTAAAATTCTTATAAAAATAAAGGGAAATTAGATAATTAGATCTTAGGAAAGTTATAATAGTGATTTTTTTAATAATTGAATTTGGTTGGTGATTTGACAAGTTCAAAAATATTTGAACTCGTCAACATCAAACCTCTTTTTGTCTTTCTCACTTACATGTTAGACCTTTTACATTCCTTTGAACCTTGTCAAAGTTTCAAGAGATTCTTGAACCTATAAAAGTTCCAACACAACACTAAGAGAGGTTATTTTCTTTCATGACAAAATTTTGGACAAATTTTGAACTTGGTCAAAGGTCCAAGAGGTTCTTAAACCTCTAAAATCTTTGATGGCTTTGCACACAAACACACACAAGGCATATCCTTAGACAATTTTAGGGCTTCTTCACCTTAGACAAAAAACATAGGCATGGGGGAATCTAGCACAACAAATAGAGCTCATTTAAATAATGTGGCCCATTAAGGATCTATTAGCTCTAGTATAGCTCTAGGGAAATTTAAACTTAAGTAGACAGAGAATTTAGGACTTAATGTAAAATTTTTGCACCAAAAAATTTAGTCCTAAAAAGCTCCATTGAGGGACATGTATCACTTAATAGCATAGAAAAAATCTAGCTATCTTTAGGGCTAGACCAAAATGGTGACAAATTTTTTTGAGACAAAATACACCTCATTGTGACCCAAAAGTATCGAGATCACACAAAGACAAAACAATATGTATAAGAAAAAATTGGAAAGTTACAAAATTATGTTAATTCAAAGAATTGTGGATTATAAAATTTATTAGCTTTTTGGCCAAAATCTTGAGATGGTATGCAATATTACCATACCCCTCAAAAAATTTGTATAACCATGCCACATGTAGTATACTTCTTTGTCTAAAACATTTGACATGCAACTCATTTAGACACTTTCCAACTATATAAACATACTTTTGGGATTGCAGCTTAGGTATTCCCTCCTTGTTGATTACCATTGCATCCAAGCAGACAAATTTTATCCTTCAAGTAAACTTTCACTTTTACCTCCTAGATCATAACTAAAGGTGGATACAACTAAGTAATTTACTTCACTAAATTCATTTGCATCCATATGTATACTAGTGTCTTCCATGGATATTATTTTAAATCTTCCCATGGTGCACATCTCCATTTATCAACACATGGGAGCCTACTAATTATTACATTATATTTATCTCCCTCATCTTCATTACAATGGCTCAGCTCAAAATGTCATTGGCATGCATTATCATAAGTTCATCAAGCTTGACACATACATGTTCTATCTCATTAGGATTACACCCCAACTCCAAACCAAGAGAATACAACAAATAGAAGTTAGGTACATGCTTGTAAGGTCATATTGATAATAGGGTATTGTTCCTCCTACCTCAAATTTGGTTGCTCTTTGAGTTTTTTCTCCTCAAGCTCTTCACACTCCAAGTCACTTACAAAGAGAGTATTATCTCTACACTAATAATAATTTATACCTATATTATATAGTGGATTTATAGGCCCATCATAGACTATATTTTGTCCTATATTCATTTTTCCATAAATATTTCAACCTCATTGGCACAAAGGTTTAAATTCATCTCAAAATCAAAATACTTAGAATCACAACAATCATATGAAAAATGTAAAAAATGTAGAGAAAAATTTTTAACATCATTTGTACTAGACCTACAATTTTTATTTATCATCCATGTTCTAGAGAATCACCAAGGCAGGAAGCATGTTCACTCTAAGGAAATCACATGCCCCTATTAGTATTTGCATCAATACATATGATATGAATTAAAGCTCTCCAATGCATCTTCATCAAAGTAATAAAAAATAATAGAGATGGTTAAATTAATTGTTGTTATAATTAACAAAGGAAACACGCCATGGATAAAATCATATTCAAGGTCCTTCAATGGACTACTTGCATATCTATCTTCAATAGCATTGCTAGTAACCTACAAATGAATATCTTTAGTACTAAATTCTCATCAGCATAATCATTTGTAGGTGTATAGAAGCTCGCTTCCTCATCATGCATGTGCATACTCCCAACATGGTAATCAAAGAAACCATGTTCATTATAGGATATAAAATCTAGGAAAGAACTAAGCACACATTTTAGTTCAATCTAGCTATCCACTTTATTTCTTCCACTATAATATGCATTGTTATTTTAAACCCTACATAATTTATCTACATATGTTATGTCTTTATTCTTCTCACCTAGGGAATTCACAATGGTTTTTGCATATTCGTCTCACCTTTTCATGAAGCATATTTCATTCACATATCTAATTGAGCCTAGTAGGATTCAAATAATTCGGTATAGCACTTAAACCCAATTTATAATCCTTACCAAATAAATCAATGATAACTAGATCCTAAGATCTATGATGCACATGGATTAAAAATAGAGAAAGCATAAACATTGTATAGATATCAAATGATAATTACTTTTCATGGTTTTTTATATTAGATAGTGTTTTGACATGGGATACATGATCAACATCACATGTTTATTATTTATTTAAGGTTGCAACAATATATTTATAATTATGCATTTCATCTTCAAATTATATATCATGGCTATCACCTTCAAAATTTGGGTCAAAATTATGCTCCTTTGTATCATTCAATAATTTTATCTTCTCACATTCTTCTTGGAATTTTTTGTGACCCCAATTCTTTCTTGGTGACTCAAATTCAATAATATAATTGTTCTTTTAATGATAATTGTCCTCATTTTCCATTCTAAATTATTTATCTATGGGAAATATTTTACAATCATCAATGGCTACAAATGCAACATATTTCATCATTGATATCTTCATGTTATTTTCAATATCTCTCCATATTATATGTGTATTGGAGTAATGTAGGATTTTTATCCCTAAACATTTCTTTATCAAAGACTCCTAAATACAAAACTAGGCACATAGTGTCATTTCGGCTAATACCTTAAATGAAATATCTCCCGTAGCCTTTGTAATTATCATGTTGAAATAGGAACTATTTCTTTTTCATCTTTTGGAATATGAATGAGTGTATTAATATATGGATTTATGAGAAAGGTATGTTGTATATCATATATGTAGTGAAATAAAGGAGATCCTATCTAATGGGAAGACACTCTAAGCTAAAAAAATATCATGATAGTATTAAATATTTCTTGGAAGAAAGGGTTTCATTTTAGGAACAAAAATGGGTCACAAATATGTTGGGATATGATTTTGAGATCATAGATAACAATGGAAAGCATAATATTATGGCTAATTATCTATCAAGGGACTTGATGAACCTGTAGGATCACTATTGTATACCAATTCCATACTACAAGAAGATTAGGTGAATGAGGCAAGAGAAGAGTGGGAAAAGAACTTAAATACTCAAACTCTCATTAAGAAACCCCAATAGGATTCAAGTATGTTAGAAAAAAATTCATGGAAAGGTAATGTTTTACTACAATGGGATAAATGGTACCCTTGCAAGAATTTAACCCTTAATTTTAATGTGTTGATATAATTGTATTCTTCTTCAAAAGGTGGGCACTCTATATAATCAAAAACTTATAAGAGATTAAATAAGATTTCTTTTGGGAGGGACTAAAAGGGGATGTTAAAAAAATAGTATCTAATGCATGGTATGCCAACAAAATAAACAAGAGACAATTAAGACTCTATGCATTTTGTATCCCTTATCTATCCAAAGTTAGTGGTGGGAAGAGGCATCCATGAAATTTATCATGGTTTTTATGGATTATCTAACTTGATATGAACATATTTGTGCTTTAGAACACCCAGGGTAATTCCACAATAGTGGTTTACAATTTTTGGTCAAACTGGACACTGAAATATATTTTTTTTAACTAAATGTTCACTTTCGGGCACCTATAGCAACTAAACCATGAGGAATTTGAAGATGATGCAAACTAGAGTTTCGTGACATTTTGTCTATAGATTCTAAATATATATTTTTCAATTTTTTTGGAATCAGATTGCACTTCTGTTTCCATCGCCCTCAAAAACTAGTTTTTTTCAAAAAATAACATTTGTAAAAAGTGACGCTCACCGTATAACCTATAATTTTTTTCCATGAAGGATAAAATTCTAATTCTTTCGAATTTAGATTTACAACTCTAATATCTAGTGCTTCCACTTGGTTAGATAGTTTTTGATTGAATATTTTTTCTTTAATCAAGTTTCGAATTCAAACCAATTATAATTTAGACATAGCACGATCGTATAACACAACTTTTTTGTATGTATCGAAATTAAATTTTTTTTCTTCAAGTTGGATCAAGGACTTCAATATCTAGTTCACTAATATTTTTAATTTTTTTTTAGTAATCTACTATTTTTCCACATGTGCATAATAGAGAGCTTGATTTTCAGTGAAAAACCTAGATTCACAAGAAATAAAAAATAAATATAATAATCAAATTAAATTTATTTAAAATTATACTTTTTGGGAAGCTTATAATAAGGACTACATACTTGCAAAAAATAATTTTTAAATGAATTCATTTGATCCCCCAAAAGGTAAATCAAAAGTGGTTTTTTATCAGCATTTTGATAGGTGTAAAGGAGATTTTGTTATAGGTATGGTTTAAAACTAGCGGGGTTCTATCCAAGGGGGTTTTATTTAAGGTAGTTTGATCAAACCATATTCAATTGGAATTATTTAAATGGAACTTTTCAAGGCTTAAATCATTATATTTTCTAAAAATATGTGGTTTCAGCAAAAATCAAATCCTCCCAGAAATCGTAAACCACTATTGTGGCAACACCCCCCATTGGTAGCAAGAACTATAGAAACTTCCTTTATCAATAGTATTCATAAACTACATGAGACTTAAAAATGATAGAAATTTATCATGATCTTACATTTATAAGTAATTTTTGGATTTACTTATTTGTATGCTTGGTAACTCAACTAGCTCTTAGTTCATCATATTATTCATAATGTGATGCATAGAAAAAGGTGGTCAACAAATCCTTGGAAGGGTATTACCAATATTTTGTTTCAAATAAACAAGAGACATGGGTGCAATGTCTACCACTAGACAAATAGTGGCATAACCCTTTTGTCCATTCTTCTTTCAATATGTCTCTATTTTTTGCATTATATGGTTTCCAACCACAATCAGTCACCTTTTCTTTGATGGCATAATCAAAGTTTCAAATAGTTTAAAAAATTAAATATCAACAAGAGGTACTTTCTAATCTCTAAGAGAACCTAGTAGTGAGACAAAACAAAATGAAAAAAAAAATCTAATCAACATTATGGTCAATGGAATTTTGAAGTGGTAGATTGATTATTTGTGAAACTACATCCATATAAGAAAATGTATCTAAAACAACAACAAAAATGTAACAAACTTTCACTAAGTATTATGCTCATTATAGTGTATAAGGATTTTTGGCTTCTAAACAAGGGTTCATGATAAGGGCTTCTAGATTAGGGATTGTAATTATAAAATCTATCAAGAGGTCTCCCAATCCTTAGAACAAGGGATTTATGCATCATAAAGATATTGGGGGAGAGCTATCATGTATCACTTCCCATTGATCACAATTTTCATTACAACTACAAATTTATATCGTAGTTTGGAAGAGCTTGGTGTTAGCTCATTACCGCTTGGGTAATTCGCTTGGGGTGAGTACTTTTTCCCACCAAGGAAAGCCCTCTAAAGATAAACAATAGCGAGGAAGTACATATGTAGTTTGACCATCTTCATTTGTAGGAAGAAAGAGGGAACACACGCTATGCCTTTTTCTCACACTCACAAGAGGGTTCAGTTTTAATCAAAATTGAAAGATGTAGGTGATTTTACAAAGTGTTAAGGAATGTTTATGTTTCTCAAGATCACCAAATGGATTGAGATAATTGCATACACATCCACTAGCAATGTTGAAAAACACAAAACATGGCAAATAGTTGTGAATTTTAACCCTCCAAAGCAATGATGAGTTTGTTTTAAGCACCAATTGAAAAATGAAGTTGCCTTGTTTAGTTTTAAGCCCAAAATAAAATGATGATGTCAAGGTTCAATTTTATCCAACTTTGAGCATTCATTTTAAACCCAATTGAAATTTAGTGTGTTTCCTAAAGCAGAAAGTAGAAAGCATAAAGTTGGTTTATAATTTCCCCAAAGTGTCAAACACTTGTTACAATCATAGAATTTTTAAGATAGAAAAGATTTCTTCACTTTCTCTCCATGTATTTGAACCTACAAAACCCTATTAGTCTAACAATCAGAAGTGGATTAGTGGTCAGATAAATCTAAGAAATTAAATCACATGTCAAAAAAAAGCATAAAATTTCTTACCCTGGATGGGCATCGCTAAACACAATAGCATCATAGTTTGAAGTATGGGCATCACTCTAGTAAAAACGGGCATTGCTCTACAACAAAAACAGTGAGCGTGATAGCGTCAAGACTTTGTCTAGCATTGTTGATTGCATTAGCGTTGCAGTTTGAAATTTTCTAGCATCGCTCTGGTGAAGTTTCAATGTCACCATTTGAACTTTTTGATACCTCAAAATTAAATAAGCTTTTCCAAATTTAAAATAGTATTGGTGCATTAATTTGGCATTAGGATTTCAAATTGTAGTGGTGTCACTATATGGTGACACTCTTCAAAAAGCATTGTTGTTTGAGATTTGGGCATTGCTACAACCTGCAAAACAGTAAACAAACAAAATTTGAGCTAAAAAAGTGTTATGTTAATGGTTTTCCCTCCTTCTAGTGTCAGAATGTGAGACAAGGATTGTTAGTTTGGATCGATTACACTTAATCCATAATGAATTGAAGCATAATTTACCCAAATAAACTCCATCTACCAAACGAGATCATTCAAATTGGAAAATTAAACTAAGTATTTAATTGAAACTGAAACTTACAAACTACAAAAAAAAAGTTAAATTCCTACTCTAACCCATTTGAAACTTATCCCATTTTTGAATTGGTATCATGTTGATGTGAAACGATGACCCTTTCCAAATCCTATGATTATTGAGTCTGTTTCAGTCGATTCTATGGAAGAGAATCGATGAAACCATTGTGATTGATGGATGAAAGCCTAGTTTATGCTAAAAATGAACATGATGCAAGCTAAGTACCATGATTTTATGCTAAAAATGAACTAATTTTTCTATTGCTAAGCTAATCTAAGCTAAATTTAAGCTAAAAGATGTAAACCCTAATTTATAAACAAACTAAGATGGATGCATGGAAGCCCATTAATGGATGCTCTAAGCTATTATGCAATTAAAATTAACTAAAGAAAGCTAAAAGTGAGTGAAATATGAGTGTGAGTGCATATGAATTCAACAACTCATGACTTTGCAATTGAAAGATGGATGAGATTCAATAGCATAAGTTTTCTCTAAAAAAAATGGATCCATTTTTTTGCAAATAGTGTCCTATTTATAGGAAAGCAAATGAGAAATGAAGGGTTGAGATTGAAAAGGTTAATCAACAATCCAAGATGAAGGAGATGAGAGGCATGGATCATGGATTCTCATCAATGGATGAGAATCCATGATGAGATTTAATCAAGGGTTCACACTTGCCTCAAACAAACACACTTTTAACTTGCTCACACAAAAGGGGATAAGGAATATTTCATGGGAATATTCCCTTTTTAGAGGAAAACTAGTTTAATTGCTAATTAAACAAGGTTTAATCATGCAATTAGCGGATTTAGAGGAATAAGGTGATATTTATGAAATTAAATGATTTAATAAATGGGGAGAAGAGAGATGATATTTAATTATTTAATAATTTAATGTTATTTAATTAAATAAAATGACTTAGGGAATTAATTAAATGAACATTTTGATTTATTTAATTTAATGAGATGAAATGTTAGCATGAAAAGGGATGAATTAACCTGATTAAATTAATTTTGTTAATGGATGAGAATGATGCAATTAATTAATTAGCTAGGCTAATCCAATTAATTAAGCGAAAAGAAGACGGGTTTGAAAAGGAAATGATATTAGTAAACCTATTTTGAGTGTATGATAACATTTAGGACATTTTTCAGTGTCTACAACAACAATATTCATGCAATGCATTATCTAATTTATAAAAATTAGATAATACATCATTATTTATTTTATTTGTTGTGACTCCTTTTGTTGTTGTTGCAAAAAAAAATTTATTAATTGCATCCTTAGACTAATCTTTCACCTATTCACATTTTATCATATGATTATTTACATCAACCACTTTAGAAAAATATTTTTTAATGATTCCTTACTTAGAATCAACTCTAATTTGATCATTTGATGATTTCTTCTAATGCTCATCAATTTTTTTCTATTGAATCCTTTATTTTCTTTGAGGAACTTCATACTTGTACACTTCAGTGAAAGGGATTAATTCTTTCAAAGCCAAATCTAATCTAGTCAAAAAAGTTATACAATTAATTTCACCATGATCCGTTGTATTGTGTACCTTGCAGTTGTTAAATAAAGCAAAATCAAGGAAACACTAAGGATAAAGCTTCTTATCTAAAATTCCTTGAATGAAAGGAATGTTAATCTGGAAATTATCTTCATAACAAGATTGTTTATACCTCTGATTTTCCATTTAAGCTCATATTTTCTTGTATTTTCAAAACATTTTAATTTTATTTAATTTTTTAGATTTTAGATTTTTTAAAAGTTTTGATTTTAAAGAGAGATGGAATCTCAGATAAAAATTTCTAGCTCTTTATCAGCTCTAGCATGTGTAGGACCTCCTTCTAGTACCAATCCTGTTGATGTGGATGTTAGTCACACATAACACAGATAAAATTCACAAAGAACTTTACCTCTTTTGAAATAAAATCCAACTCTAATATAGAATTGAATAATCCCAAGGCTCTGTTAGTTAGGTCTTAACTATGCAATTTTACTCAGTGTTCATTGTGAAGGTGTTTTTACAAAGGGACTTATGCACTGGATCTGAAAGAATGGTCAGATTTTGAAGATAATTGTTAAATTCAATAAATCAACCTTTAATTAGTGTTCAAAGATCTTCAATCTGATTATATCTAGTCATTTTAGAACACGTTCATCATCAATTTTATAACTTCATGAAATCAAAAGATTTGCAACAATATTTCAAGAATTTCAAACAACTTTGCTTTCACTTAAGTATATTTAGCTTTAAGCATTCAATAATTTCATAGAAACAAAATATTTTCAATAAAATTTCCATTCATTCATCTCTTTTTTTTTAACATTTTCTAAAATTTAACATCTAATCTAAAATAAAGCATCAAAATACTGAAAAATAAAACTTTTCCTGGTTATTCTCCATGCATGCCCCAAGATTTAATCAAATCAAAGCAAATTTCTCTATACTTCACTAGATTGCTTCACAACTAGGCATAGAATAGTGCAAGCTTTTAAAGAAGGGGGTTTAGTTTGGACACCAGGTAGGTTTTGTATGAACCCTTAGATAGTGCAGCATATAGTCTTGTCCAACTAAATGAATAAACCAACTACAAAAGATACATGAGATAGGTAGCTATCAAATTGGCTTCAATATTGATTAAGTTCTATGTGCATACAAGTTTTTAGACTAGAATGATTCAAAAAATAGGAAAAAAGAACAAAACTGAGAAAAGTTTTGGCTCTTCCAACATCCACAAATTTTGAACTTAATGAAAATAAGACAAAATTCTACCTTTATAGAACATAAGGCCTGATAAAATCAATTACAAATGATGAATGGTCAAGATTCATCCTCCAAACTCAATGGTAGTAGATTAATCTCTTCACATGGGTGATGTCAGCAAGTAGTCCTGTTAATAGTCACTTGAATTCCCTGCAAAATGAACAATTGAACTTTATCAAATATCAAGTCATTTATAAACTTAATTGGCATATATATTTAATTCACGACTTTAGAATTAAGTTTAAAAATGCATTAATGTTTCCCAAACACCAAATAAGTTCAATTTTAAGTCATATTCTCGCGAAAATGTGATTTATTCTGATTTTAAACATTCATTTCAAGATTTATTAATTTAGAAAATTACCTCAAACAATTATCTTGGTTTTGTTCTTTGTCCTCTCAACTTTCTAGGTCATTTTGAAATTTTAAATTTCATTAAGAAACAAGGGAGATTTGATGTTTTCATGAAACTAGTTTTTTTTAAAATTTCACGTTTTTAAAAAAAACTGAGAACTGGGAATCAAGAACTTTTATGACTTGAGTTTGCAAATGCACACTTTTCTTTCAGTGCCCCTTTTCCCTACAAGCCATAAATTTTTTTATTTTTAAGTATTTTTTAAAATATTCAAAAGGAAACCCCCATTATTTTCCCATGCTCTTTCCATCCATGATAAAAAAAATCAAGTTTTTGGAAATTATGAAAAAAAACTGGGAATCAAGAACTGAGTGTTTGGTGCACAATTTCCTCTCGTAACATAAAAAAACTTCTTTGAATCCGAACCCACTTATTTTCTGAGTATCCTCAAAAAATCCAAAAAGTAACTCATATTGTTTTTTAGTGTTCTACCCATTCATGACAACATTTCAACCATTAAGAATACCAAATTTTGGATTTTGAACTTATGATAAAATTTCAAGTGTTTTTACCATTAAGGTAATTGATCTTGAGGTTTGGTGGACCTGAAGAAACCACAAAGACCGCAAGGCAAGCTAGACCTAAACTAAAAAAAGAGAGGGGGTCCATATTTTTCCAAAAGAAATATGGGGCGTGTTGTGAGACCACACAATAGTATCCTTAGTGAGGATGTGTAATTCTAAAATAATTTTTCCTTTCCCCTTAGAATATAGGTTAGGAAAACCACAATAAAAAATATTGTGTTGTTACCATAAAGAAAGTATGGTTGTGCAGGTGAGATTGTACCACCATGAATAGTGATGAGAAAACAAAGAAAGTTACAATTGCAACATAGTGGGTAGAAACACAATAGAGAAAGGGAGGTTCATAGCCCTCAAAAGAATAGAGGTCAAATAGAGGTGGAATCTATGCTATGTGCTTTTATAAGAAAGATAGAGGCATCACAATATGATGATAGAGGTGGTATCATACCATAACAAGGGAAAAATCCATATAGTGATGTAAAAGTTTATTCATATTTTCACAAAGGTAATCTTAATATCATAATAAGAGAAGAAGAATGTTTATCATGTACAATGAGTCAGGTAGAGGTGATCCTCAATGTAACTTATCATCCAAAGGAGAGAGAAGGCCATTAATAGATGGACTCGAGTGATGAAACATGTACTAAGAAGTTGTTGTATTTTATCTTGGAAGGCTCAACATTCACTAGCGGAATGGCCAAGTCATTGATGATATGTACAGAAAGAAAGTTTTGGTCATGTTGGAATATATTACACCATTAGTATTTAATTAGTTTCTAGTTTAGATAATAATAATAATAATAAAATAAATTAACATCTATGTGTTAATTTGTAAATAAATAGTATAAGGTTATTTTTTAGTTAGCAATAAGTAGTTATACATGAAGTTATATTCTTGTAAGCAGTTGCTAGAAAAATGAAATTCTCTAAAAATCCAATTTGATTATACTAAGAAATTATCGCAAAGAATTCAATTGAATTATATTTTATGTTTCACTATGCAATAATGGTTCTAATTGGGTTTTGTGTGCACTCTACCATTTCAATATGGTTCTAGAGCAATTATAATTATATCCTACATTCATGAATATTTTCTGCAATGTAATTTACTAGTTGCATAGAGCATCAATCATCCTTGTGCTTTTGAAAAAGAATAGAGAAATTTTTTATTGTGTAAGGATACACATAATCATGTGAAAGGAATTTGTTAATGTATCGATGCCTTATTTTTATTAAAACTCTTCCTTCATCAACAATATTATAAGAAAGGTACTAGTTTGTCCATGCCAAATTTTAAGGTATGTAAAACCATTAAAAGAATCCAACTCTAAACTTTTCACAATTAAAAGATCATAAAAATTAAGATTATAATCAAAAGAACACTTAGCAGCTATAGTCTCTTTTACTATGTTTAAAATCTTGTGCCACATATACTTGATGAGGCTCAAATATCCTTGGAAAATGTGATGATCCTCTCTAACCAAATTTTCAAAAGGACAAATATAAGGCCAATATCTTAGGAAACTAGTAAAAAAGAAGTAGTAGTAGGAGGACATCCCAAACTAGCCCAAAAGTTCAACAAGAAGGTAGCATAAATACAAGATTAATTTTAGCAATAATATCATTGCCTCCATAGATGCACAAAAAAGGGGCATTGAAAGAAAAGATGAGAAATATATTCTTCATGACTTCCACAAAGGACACACTTAGAGGGTCCATGAAATCCCCTCTTTTGGATGTTATTCCAAGTAGGAAATTTATTCTAACATAAAATCCAAACAAAGAAATTACACTTGGGCCAACAAAATTTATTCCAAACCTTTTCCCACCAAATAAAATCCTCCAAACCCTTCTTATGTAGATATAATGTAACTAATATCCATTAGAAATGGAGTAAACTCCTTTTGGATCAACTATTTTCTTTAGTTTGTTAGTAAGCTAAAAATATTTTTCTAAAATTCTTCAGACTATTTTGGCCCAAAAAAAATTTGGTTATGATAAAAAATACTATTTCAAAGAAACAAGGGTATGTTTTCATTTAAACATGTAAAAACTACAATAATTTTCAAAAAAAATAATTGTTAAACTATGTTCTTTTGATAGATAGGACCAAATTCAAAATACAAGTTTGATATGAAATGGAAATTTATCAATATGTTTAGAAATTATGAGCTAATCCTCAACATGGTTAGAATTAAAACTAAAACCTAAGAATATGAGTGTAAGAATAAGAAGAACAATTGTAACAAGAAAATAATATATGAGTTATAATTTATCATTCAATTTGAATGCTTGATCTTAGTAATGGCTACAAGTACGCAAAAAACTAACACTAACATGAAAGAACAAGAAAATAATGTCTCTTTTTCTGAGTGGCAAATAGCTTGGCTTTAAGGCATTAGGTCAAGTCCTCAAGATTAGCAAAATGTGTGGAACTTTTCAAATTTGAGCAAGCTTTGTTTGCCTGCCATTCATGAAATTTCAATAAATTTGAATCCCTTGATATTTAATTTCTCTAAGGAAAATGGACAAACACTACCATGTCTTCAATATTCCAAAACCAAACAAAAAAATAAAAACATGAAAGCAACCCCATGAATACAATGCATAGATAATTCCAACACATAACAAACCTAATCAACATATTTAGTAATTCAAGATAAATAATATCTTTCAAAAAAATTGTAAACAATTTGTGTAAAGAGAAATACAAAAAGATTAAAATTAAATAATCTCACTAAAACTCAATACCCCGAAGAAAATAAAATGAGAGAAACCTTGTATATTAAACCCTAAAATCATTCTAAAAATAGTAAAATAACTTGACATATTTCCAAAATCACAAAACAAGTGAAAAAAAAAAAACCTTATACTTTCCAGACAAAGATAGTTTCAATACATTAACGTCATCAATTTGACTACTAATGCAACAAACTATATGAATCTCATAACTAAGCTTGCACCTTAGCAAGGCGCAAGGGTTACACCGATAGGAGGGTATACTATGGTAGTGTATGGCCAACACAATATATTATCTTAAATGGTTGAAGTGGTGGAATATTTTAGCTCAACTGGACAAAGTACTTTTGTTGGTAGTTCATGATATACAAAATGCGTGCTATGAAAAGTCAAAATGTTGGGGAGCAATTTTGCAGTGGAACTTTTTTTGTTTTTGAAAAAATATACAGTACAATTGTTGGTGTTTGAGGGTGAGGGGCTACGATATATGCCATTTGGCTTCAAGGCCTGCAAAGCAAAAGGAATGGAATGGTTAGCTGGGAATATTTTTGTTGACATGTACAATGATTGCTCCATGTGCAATTTATTATAACACTAATAAAGGGGAAATATTTTTTTTTTTGCCAATAAAATTAAAAAGTTACTCAAAGGACATGCACATTGTTGACGGCATGTTTAGTTTTGTAAAAGAGAAATTGTTGATATAAGAAGAAGTAGGAGCGACGTGAGGGAGAAAGGGTAAAGAGTTGTGTACCTTGGCTTTTTAGAGATAGTTGTTGTAATTGGGCTTCCTCTTCTTTTCTCATAATTGTGTATGGGTGGTTATGCATTTTTGAGTATCTCTCTAAGGAGAACATTGGCTGAATACGAAGGTTGTTCAACGATTTCACTCTGGATATAGCTGTAAATGTTAGTCCTTGTCGTTCTATTTTTCCAATGTCGACAGTTGCTCTGGCAAGCGTTAGGCCTTGGGATTTGTGTATGGTAATAGCCCATGCCATTGTGAGCGGAATTTGTCTACGGCTGCCCAATGATATAGGTACTATTGGTAAACTTTTGGGGTCCTTTTCATTCCATGCTGGCCCACTATAATTATCGATCCTTGCCACTACGTAAAGTGGAACATCTGGTGGTCTGGAACCAAGGCTGTAAACTATCTCAACAACTTCACCTAGAGCTCCATTTACAAGGCCTGCATGTGTCCATATGTTGGTTGTCAGCATGATGCGCTACCCTCTACAAAGCAATACATGCTTTTCAAGTTGTTCATCAGTAGTTGCATTATCTGCTTCAGTCCTGCTGGTAGTTGCAGCACTTATTGCAATTGGACGGTTTAACAATTTTAACATTCTTCTATTGTGAAGTCGAACTAAATCATTGGTAGCAAATAAGTGCATTGAATTGTCGAACATTTCTTTTTCGGTAGAGGTGAGATGCTTGTCTGTGCGTGTTTGTAAAAGTTCCCAATCCTCTTGTGATGCTTTTGCATTGCGTATGTTTTGCAATAGTTGACGGAATTGCCATTGTTTTGGAGTCTCACCTTGTTGACGAAACACTGTGTCTAAGGTGACAACGGTCGTGAACAGGTCCCATAGTGTTTTTGCATTTGAGTGTGATGTGTAAATAGGCTTGTCCATTACAGGCGGGAGCTGTGCAAGGTCACCAATCAGGATTATTGACACCCCACCGAAATAAAGATGTTGTCGATGCGGGAAGGCCTCACGTAGTCTTGCATCTATCTTCAGTAGCAACTTTGGTCCTATGAAGCTCATCTCATCAATCAATATATATCTTATGTGTTTCATCTCTTCCTGAAATGTTATTAATGATTGTCCTTGCAATGGGTGCATTTCTTTGACAGGGATTCGAAGCATTGAATGTATAGTTGATGCATGTATATTAAATGCAGCAACCCCTGTAGGAGCCAATGTGAGTAGCTGGCTTTGCTGGTGCATATTGTAACTATCAAGTGCTTTTCTTATTCGAGCAATCAAGTATGATTTCCCTGTACCTGCTGTCCCTTGAATAATCATGTACAATGGTTTATTTGAGTGATGCTTGCTATGGTTGATAATATGTGTGAGTGCTAGTTTTTGTTTGGAAGATAATGTATAGTCTGGGACAACATACTTACTTGGAGCATGCCTTTCATGGCTACATGTTTTTTTCATGTTTATGAATTGTGTGGCGATTTCGTGAAGTTCCTGGGGCACTGCAAGTTGTTCCCATTTATAGCTGCTATCAAACTCACGCCTGCCAAGCAGGTCAAGCTCATGTACGTTGATATTGTTTGAGGGGCCCATTTGCGAAAATAATTCCCATTCATTCATTTCAAGTATGCCCCTTGTGTCCACCTCAATTTCGCTATCTGATTCTGCATCGCTGGTGTTTTCGTCTGAGGGGGCGGTGCGGGGGACATGCCATACATCATATTTGGATGCATTCATTTGCTTCCAATTTGCAAGTATTGTATCCTTAGTTATCCCTATGTCAATTTCGAAGCTTCGGAAGTGCTTGTACAGTAGAAGCTCACTCCAACAAAATGTTTCAAACTAGTCTGAGTCCTCATTTGGGATGGTGTAGAACTTTGGGAAAACATTGACAATCGCTTTGACCTTTCTTTCTTTCCACTTGCATCCCTTGCGACTCGCAGAGTACGTGAAAGACCGTGCAGATTCAAGTAGCGTTGTTGTTTCCAAATCTAGAGGTCGATTAATGTACGAATGAAGGTAGCTAGGCTGTAGATGGCTTTCATGTGGTCCTCTTGCTATTCGATGGAACATTTTTTGGCCAACATTCAAAGACGTAAACGGCCGATTACAAACAATAAGCGGAAGTTTTTGAAGCATATGGCATGTTTCTTGTGCTCCAATATCACGCTCTGCCACGATTTCTGCCATGAACTTTCGGTATGCTGCAAGGGCCGGGACATCTATTTTTTGGGTTGCAGATATTCTTGCTAGCATATCAGTACAAGTCTCAGATGCTCTCTCTGCTTTTGATGCATATTTGGCAATGTATTTCAAAACAACTGCTCGCGAAATGACAGGCTGACAATCTATGTTGGCTCTCCATATTGAAATCATTTCTGGATTGTGTATGTTTAGCCTATCATCATTCCGTGCAGGTTCATATTGTTTCATCCCACAATTGTCACATGATAGTGTAGATATAATTTTCTCTTTCCATGGAGCTTTGTATCGACACTCTAGTTTTTTCCCTTTCTTTCGCAAGCATGTCCCCTCTCTACATTTTGTGTGCCTCTGGACATGATTGATGATCTCTTCGTAGTCATGAGAGGGGTCTGTAGCAAATATACCTGTTGTGTCGAGTAGGCAAGGATCATCTTGGAAAGATCAGAAAATCAAGTTGTCTCTTGCTGATGCAGAACGGGGGTTCCAAGCACTGACATACTTGTCAAAGAATTTCCTTGCCTGTTCAACAGCAACACTATCATCCCAATCAAGTATATCCATGTTTGGTGCATCATGGAGCCAAAGGAAACCATGTACATGTGCGGTGCCGCGGTGCTGCCACTCATACCTATACCAGTAATCTTTTGCGTTGAGGAGTTTCTCAATAACCTCTTCACGAAACATTGTGAATCGTTGATGCAAGTATAATGATGTGGTGTGGGGGTTGTTGACTACATTTTCTAAACGCTGTTTATTTGTTGACTACTCATACCGGTACACCATCTGAGATCAAACATTGCAGGTCCGGCCACTTTGTGTCAGCTGCACTTAATGTGAAGAATAGAGTGGGAGACCCTATTTGGCTGATCATATTTGTTAGCTCAGCACGACACTTGTTCCAATATGGTCTTGTACCCCGCATTGAAGAGCCAAAGTGCATGAGCTCTTGAGCTAATTGTGTGTCAGGTAAGTTTTTCAAGTGTGCTCGGAGGTCCTCAATAGTGGTTGGCATGTTTTCTTCTGCATTTTTTTTAATGAAAACTGCAGCAAGCCCCTGGCTACGATGGCGCATCATAAGATTAAGCATGAAATATCGGAACCTTGGATGCCTTCCAAATCTATGGTCATGAAATCTCATTAAGTGGAGTGCATACTCATGCATCTGTACTTCCCTAATTCGTGGTTGCATTTGTAGTGCAACTCCAGTTGGAAAGAGTGTTGGAAATGCCATATCAAGCAACCCCTCAGTATTGTATTCATTTATTGGCGATGAGTTTATTTCAGGCCAGTCTATAATGTTGTTAGTGTTGTCGTCAAGGTCTAATGTTCTCTTAATAATTTCTAACTCACGACATCTATTTGGAAGTCTAGCCATAAATGACGATGTGTGTACTGTGCTGCGTTCAATATCATCCCCATCAGAGTCAATTTCATTATTTTGAACCACCATGTCTTCACTGGTTTCAACGGTGTGTAGCATATTCATTATGTTTGTTCTTGCTTCAGGAAATTGCTCTAAGTGCTCAAAATTAATTGCAACATCATGATAGTACGGGTCATATTTGACTTTGTATTGCAACGCATCTCTGATATGACTTCTACTGACATAACAATCATAATAATGACCTTCTACATGTAATCTTTGAACTATGAGAACATCCAACTCTTGTATTCTTCGTGGAAGAACTTTTGAAATGTCGGTGATATCTTGTGGGAAGCTGATCGTGTGGCCACTATATCTATACTGGCCTCCAAGAGTGTGGGTGACTTGTAGTACTGGGCTGACTCTGGCAATGAGCATTTCCTCCACTTGGGTGAGTCTTTTCAAAACAAATGGTTGCTCTCCTGGGTCCATGTTGTTGAGTGCAGAGAACCGATGGATGCCTCTCTCAGCGAAACATCTTTTACACGTTGCATTAGAACCTGATGAATGGACAAGCATGCCTGGGTAACATTCCTTGCATACAATGCATGTTTTTCGGTTGGACAGTGCATCTATTCTCTGACGAAATTTTTTCATTGCCATCATGAAGTTATCATTGTCACTGCATATTGTTCCATGTTGATGTAGGCATGTTTGTTTCTGTAAAGAGCTATTGTGCTTTTCTGCATTTATTTCCTCTCTATGACGCTTATAGTAAGCTCGACTTCTCTCACAGTCTTGCATTCTTCGGGCTTCTATTTGTTGGGGGCTATTTTGACTCTCATGCAATCTTTTTTGTCGCCTTCGAGTAGCTATCTCTTCTCTATGGCGAGCATAGTAGGCCCGATTTCTTTCTCGGTTTTTTTGTCTTCTTACCTCCTTATTATATGGGTCACTTGCATTGTTCCCTGTTGAGGAGTCTGCCATATGCGGGTCTGGACATAGCAGGGTAGATCAGGAATACGAGCATAGCAAAACAAGATGAAACCAAAATGCTTGCATAGCAAAAATGTAGATGAAAATGTAAAGATACTCCTCATTGGTTCGCGAATGCATGTTGCAATACGAGAAAGAACAACATTTGGAGGTAGTAGACAAAGGTGCATCTGTAAGCTTGTAAATGAACATGGGCATTTTTTTTTGAATAAAGGAAAACAATATTTTACATATTTGTATCCATTTAAGGGCATTAACATGGTAGTTTTTTAGATAAAAAATAAATTGACATAGTTCTTTACAACATGAGTTTTTTTTTGCGAAGCATACCATCCATAGTCATACTACACTTGTAAAGAGAGCGTGGCAACTATATTAGGCTATGTAGTATGGCTACAACGATCCTTAGAGTTGCACAACCAGCTCTGGTACAACATCGGGTTCAATGGGGGGAGAAGCCTTTACATTGCACATTTCTTGGATATTTTTAAGCAAAAAGCTATTCTCTTCAATGTAATCTAGTTGTTCGACCTTGGCAATGGTTGCTTTTAAGCGTTCCTCTGCATTGTACATTTCAAGGTTACAACGCAGTGTGAATACATAATGTTTGTTCAAGACACTCTTAATCACCTCCTCCACATTTCTATCAGCAGCTTGATCAAATTGTAGATTGTAGAGTTTGTTCAGGCATGCCCATGAGTTGTGTCGCCCCTTCATCGAATGCGATTGCCCATATTATATTTGTGTGGTCCTGCAACTTGACTTGAAGTATATATCTATAGTCACAGGTGTCAATTATTGCATTACATTTTCCACAAAACCACTTTCCATCATTTTTCTGCGATAGTCTTTTCTTACAAGGCTTGTTACTTGAGCGGGAAGGGCATGCTGGATAACAGAATGAGTCAGTTTTTATGAATCGTGTTGTTGCCACCAACATGCACTGTAGAGGGTGTGTTGTATTTCGAGCCTCTTCACGAATGGCATTGATCGTAAGCCTTCTAGTAGGTGGGGGCATGTGAAAGGAGCTAGTAGACAAAGCCTGAATTGTACTGTCTTTTTCTTTGAACCATGTTTTAATCCGTTCTGACTCTTCTATTTGAGGGTCTATCGATAGTCTTGTAGTGGATGAGGTGTTGATCACCTTTCCATTGAATTCAGACACATGACCATTCCTAATTGCGAGAACTGGAGATTCACGCATGAGGTATTTCTCTTGCAGCTGTGCACCCTCCTTTTCGGCGGAGGAGCCCCATAAAGTAACATTTATATTTGTGTTGGACATGTCAATAATTGTTAAAGTCCGTCGTGTGACCTCTGTCCCATCTCTTCTCCTGATGGTGGTGCATGGATGTACACAAGTGACAATTCCAATTGCATCAACATTCGAACCGTTGCTTTTGCTCATCAATGCATTGAGGGGTGTGAAAGAGAATTGCTCTTTAGGGATGGAATCATCATCTTCACAGAGGGAAACCCTTGAGTCAGGGTAAGAGAAATTTCCAACCCACTATTAAGCTTGTTATAGACTCTATTAGCAGGTCGAACCGTGCCTCCAGACAATGTGTATGTAGCTCCTGCGATAATTTTATCACAATGGGTGTGAGCTGCTTCATTGAAGCATGTCACACGTGTCTCTGTTCCTTCACAATCTATGATATCAAAGGTGAAGATATGGCCACTTCCTTTCTGTGTGGTGTAGCTATGTATTTCAGATTTCACAGTTACACGACCTTTAACAGTCCACCTTGGCTGAAATGGATTCAAGTTTTTGATAGGCGTTATTGTCAATGGTGCCTCCTTCGGCAGGATTGGGTTGACACCAAATAGGAGACGTCGAGGAGGTAGTCTTTCAGGAAGGCAAGGGTTTTTTGAAGATGTGGCCAAGCCAGAGGATTCTCCTATTGAGCGCCCAAGTTGTTGAAGGTCTTCTATGCATAGGAAAACTGGCTCCCCAACAATAGCATGTGTTGTGTGCACAATTTCAAGGTCGACAATAACAATCCACCTTAATATTTAAAGCAAGACAAAGTATAAGTAACAAAATCTAAGAGGAGAGTAGGTCTCACGTATTCTTGTGCGGTATAGAAATTAGTTCATAAACATACCGTGTGCTACCTGTTTGAGGACAACTGTATCTTTTCAATTGCACGATGGAGCTAGGTGCAAGCACATTGGATTCTATGAAGGAGTTGTACTTAGTTGGTAATGATGCTTTGTGCTTGTGCACACCATCAGAGATTTCCAACCTATATCGATTGATGTGTGTATATTCGAAGCCAAAACTTGAGATAGCTATGACTTGGACATGAGGTTCCAAAGCGACATTTCCTCCATGCATCAATCTAATTGCATCTGGAGTCAATAAGCTTGCCATGGTGCAAGGCAAGGAGAGGATCCTGCAGAAATGTATTGGATGTAAGCCGATTGTGTGAAGAAGTCAATAGAACAACCCTTCCAGCAAACTACATCAACTTATTGGTAGATAAAGTCGAGCAGTCAAAAAAAGATTCAAGGAACTAAATTGAAACGGGTGCAAGTAGCAACACAGCTAGGGGAAAGTCAGTTATGCACATTTTTTTTATAAACATCTACCTCATTATGTGGAGCAAGGAAAGGGAAAATAGACACTCTCTATGCAATTTACCATTAGCTATACTAATTTTTAGTCAGTTGCATACATGGAATATGTATAGTTTTGATTGCAATAGCTCAAAGATGCATCTGTATAGTTCAATTAGAATAGATTGAAGATACATGAAGTGAAGAAGACAAAAAATTAATGCGTAGAAACATCGAGTCAATTGCCATATTGGTAGATGCATATGTACAATGGAAAGGACCAAAGGAAAAAGTAGTAGAGTGGGGGGGGAAGGAGTTGTACATTCTTTCCACTGCATAGTAGATTTTCCAACACCAGATATAAGGTTTAACTACTTTGTTGTGCTAGGAAAAAAGAAGGGGTCAGATGATTAGCAGCCATTGTATACATTATATATCGAGAGGAAAGCCATGCTGCCCATCTTTACAAAAAATCGTAAGTCGATGTTGTCGTGTTGTGTCAAAAGCAAAACCATTATCCCCAACACCTCAAAAAAAACAAGTAGCTATCTTAAGCAAGCTATTTACAATCTACTTTATGTCTGCTAGGAGTTTTAGAAAGTCTTCCTTAATCCTAGTACCATTTCCCATTCCATACAATGCATCATACTTCATTGCTCGAAGGAAGTCGCAGTACGCATCAAGAACAAAATAAGTTGTATGGAATTTTTGGACTGCCTGTTGCACCATCTCGATGTCATGGTTTTCCACTTGGAAGGGTTCTTCGCATGTCTTCTTAGCATCTTCAATAGTGTCTTCACAACCTCTCACAATGTTCTCTGCGAGGACTGCAACGTTGCTTTGGTACACGCCAGGCCAAATAACAGAAGAAGAGTCTGAAGGTGAGGGAGGACCAGCATTAGCTTTTGATCCTGTAATGTCTCCCTCAGACGAGCTGCTAGATATCGTGATAATGTCTGCTGGTGGGTGAAAGTTTGCCATCACCTGGGGAGTTTCGTAAGAGGAACATCTTTAAGTAGTTGATAACAATAAAAGTTGCATGTGTGTGATTTGTAAAAGGACATTTGGAAATGGGGTGGGAACATGACAACCATAGTAGAAACAAAATCTTCATCGAGAAATGCTTTGAAAATGAAATAATGATTCTCTTTATGAGCATGCTTGGAATCAATGAAGGGAGATATTTTATTAGTTCAATCAAGTCATATATTTGTAATTAGATGAACAAATAAGAATTAGCATTTTTAAATAGAAATAAAATTATTCTATCTAAGGAACAGATTATAAGTTAAACAACAATTTTTAAAAAATAGCATACAACAATATAGAAACATACAAATTCCCTTATATGCATAACCAAGTTCAACAAATATAAATATAGATTAAAATTAAATTCAAAATCCATATATATAACTATTATAAATTCATACACACTAATTTTTTTTTTGTTAAAACCTAGAGGATATAAAGTGATGTAATTTATGGGAGAAGAATTGGCTACCCAATAATTGAACATGTGAAAAGTTTATGAGCATCATTCATTTACCCAATTTTTCCACACATATCTAAACACCATGAATAACAATATACTACTTAGGAAATTAGTAATCCATCAAGTAAATATTTGACAAAAAACCATGAACCAACCTGTCGGTATACGACAAGTACTCCTACGAAGGTACTTCGTTGGGGAGAAAACAATAAGGGAAAGTACTCTACCCAGGGCAAGGAATTCAATCTTCACAATAGAGAATAGTAAAGGAGGCCCCTTTGCTTAACATTTGTAAGGCACCAACCAAGTGACCATAAAACAAATATTTATAACCAACTACACTATTTCCCATAATACTATTTACCTGAAGCCATCAAATAATAACCATTAAACCAAGGAATGCACTAATATGGGAAAAAGTGATGCAAAAATGATTAAAATGATCTTACATGTTTGATGGTTCTAAAAGAGGTGGAAATGAAGTTAAACCATCTTACAATGTACTTCTATTTTAGTTTGCCATCACCTGGGGAGTTTCGTAAGAGGAACATCTTTTAGTATTTGATAGCAATAAAAGCTGCATGTGTGTGATTTGTAAAAGGACATTTGGAAATGGGGTGCGAATGTGAAAACCATAATAGAAACAAGATCTTCATCGAGAAATGCTTAGAAAATGAAATAATGATGCTCTTTATGAGCATGCTTGGAATTGACGAAGGGAGTTATTTTATTAGTTCACTTAGTCATATATTTGTAGTTAGATCAACAAATAAAAATTAGCACTATAAAAAAAAGGGAAAAATTATTCTATCTAAGGAATGGATTTAAAGTTAAACTACATTTTTTTAAAAATAGCATACAGCAATAAAGAAACATACAAATTCCCTTATATGCATAATCAAGTTCACCAAATATAAACACAGATTAAAATTTAATTCAAAATCTGTATATATAACTATTATAAAATCACACACACTATTATTTTTTTAAAAACCTAGAGGATATAAAGCGATGTAATTAATGGGAGAAGAACTGTCTACCCAATAATTGAACATGTGGAAAGTTTATAAACATCATTCAGTTACCTAATTTTTCCACACATATCTAAACACCATGAATCACACTATACTACTTAGGAATATAGTAATCCATCAAATAAACATTTGAGAAAAAACACATGAAGCAACCTCTTGGTACACACAAGTACTCCTATGAAGGTACTTTGTTGGGGAAAAAACAATAAGGGAAAGTACTCTACCCATGGCAAGGAATTAAATCTTCACAGTAGAGAAGATTAAAGGAGGCCCCTTTGCTTAAAATTTGTAAGGCACCTACGAAGTGACCATCAAACAAAATGTTTATAACCAACTACACTATTCCCCATAATACTATTTACCTTAAGCCATCAAATTATAACCATTAAACTAATCAATGCACTAATATGGGAAAAGTGATGCAAGAATGATTTAAATGATCTTACATGTCTGATGGTTCTAAAAGAGGTGGAAAAGAATTTAAGCCATCTTACAATGTACTTTATTTTTTTTGTATTTGATTATACACCTAAATGATTAGATGACCTTATGTTAACAAGGCATTTCTATATTGAAACATAGCACCTTCAAGACTTTAAATTTAAGGAACTTTCATGAAGAATCTCATCATAGTCCCAAAAGATGTCATTTCTAATGTAGTTGCTAAGAAAATATCTGTATCTTCAATAAAACCATATTTGTTGGATGAAATTGTATATTTGAAAGAGTTGGTCTTATTTTTGCAAATCTTCAATGAGCAAATATATTTATACTTATTTGAAATAGTTGCTTTTATTTTTTCAAATTTGTAACGAGTAAATGTATTTATACCATGAGTATTTTCAGAAAGAGAGTTACCTTTCAAAATTAATTTGAAAATATAAAGGATATAATGATGTGTATAAAAATAGTCCGACAAGCATAAAATGATTTTGTATAATACAGGTCATATAATGGGTAAAATGCGATCCAAATTTAAAATTTCAAATACGTAAAGGTGCATAGAGATTATTATGTGCATATTTCAAGATGTATGCCTATTAAGCATTAATATATATACACTATATTAAATAAATAGTAATGTGTTAATTAAAATGGAAATCTGGAAAGATGTGCTGGCTATATGTCTCTATAGACCCTTTTTCCCAATTCACTTTTAGTCGTGAAAATCTAAATGACAATATATAGTGGATGAAGTATTTGGAATTAACAATAACATTATTTGGGAACTATAATAGTAATTGTATTGCTAATCCACCAATTAACAATAACAATATTTATTGATAGTAATGTTATTAGTATACCACCAATTAACAACAACGTTTTTTATTTATGAAATAATATTACTAAATATAATGTGTACCATTAATTGTATCCCATTACTATACTACCCTTTTTTTTTGTATTAATTACAAATTTCACCACTATAATTATTATTAATTCTTTCTACGATAGTACGAATATTTTACTCAAAAGTCAAATATTCCTTAATACCAAGATTTCACATTTTATTTTATTTTATTTTTATACATGGGGTAAAACCCCTTGAGTATTCACATTTCCAACGTACAGTAATAGTATTTTTTTATTTACCTCAGTCTAAACATAAATAATATTATCCCAAACATATAACTCTTTGAAAATGGCCACCATATACTCTTTAAAATAGCCAATTTAATCACTGGTAATATTATTAATTATCTCACCAAACAGTATAGCTAAATCATTAAGCTTATACTTATGCTAATGTTTAAACTGAGTTTAATGTCAATTTAGCTTACTAAAATTACTTCTATCTATATAAAAAAAAGGTTGGCAGTTTTAGGTTATTTGAATGTTTTTTGAAAGATTTTTTAGTTGGAGCCTATCAATCAACACAGAAGTCCTCTTAATTGATATTTATAATAAACGCAATTTGGAACTGGCTATCAATCCCAAACTCCCATTTAGCTTATTAACTTATTCGTAGCTGTGTGATTTAGGGGACCATTTTGTTTACTCTAGAACTATTCATTTACAAACCCAACATTTTTTTATTTTTTTCACAACATACATTAGCAACCTAACACTTTCGCAGCGGGCCACCAATATACAACACAACTCCTAAGCCTATCACTATATTGGTAATAATACATTTGAATGAGGTACAACTCAAGGTTTAATTAGCGATGGGTTCATGTTGGGTGACTCCTTATAGATGAGTTTCTTGGAGGGTAAAAATCAAATTCCTTCCAACGACTTAAATGTCTAAGTTTGGACAATTTAGTTTACTACAAGAATGGTTGACTCTAAAATAGTTATTTTAATATTCGCATTGGGGGGGGGGCAACTTAAGATTCTCTACATCCAAAATACTTAGATGTAACTGACTTGTTCTTTTTTAGTGCAACTTATTATTAAATCTTTCAAATCTAGCGTGAGCCCCAAATAACATTTATTATTTGGATAATTTAGGCTTTGCATATAAGGTATTGCATAATGGGCTAGGTAGATTAAATAATTATTCTAGGCTGGGTTTCTACCCAACAACATGGTGATGATTTAATATAAAGTGTTTTGCTAGAGGCTACTAAACCATATTTAAAAAAATCATGTAAAATAACTATTTCACAAAACATTACTTTATAGGGTATGTGCAAACTAACTGAGCAATGAGTCCAAAAAGCTGGATAAGGTAATTAGCTTAAATTCGACAAAGCTATTATAGTTAAGAGGGTTGAGAATATGCAATATCCATATTTTACAAAAGGGCAAGAAAAATACAACTAACAATTATTAATCCTCTCTTTACAATGACAATGTTAATATCTTAATACTTCTCTTTATAATAATATTTCCTTAATATTAACAATGTTAAACTCAAAATAAAATATCTCTTTCCTATATACAATGTATTTATTTATTTAACTAACTACTTATTCATCCCCTATATATATATATATATATATAATTACATCAATGATGAATACTATAATTAATTAATAACAGTATTTACTTCTATCTTTTAAATTTATTTACTATAGAATGGGAAATTTCCTTTCTTTTAAAGAAAATTCGATTCTACCTAATTCTTTACCCTTTCTTTCAAAAAAACAAAATTAATCCTTTTTAGTTTAGATACTTCCCTTTTTCACGGGATGTGGGAACATATCCTTCTTTTATTTATTGTGGTCATTATTTAAATGACTGAAGAAAATGGGGTCATATTTTTATTTATCTTTGATTAGTTTATTTGATATTTTAATCAAAGCTTTGAGATCAAATCTCTAATTTTCCTTTTTGATTGATTTATCTTTCTGATCAAATATGTTTATCTCTTTATTTAATTCATCTTTACTTTATTCAAATATTTGAATTATCTTTTACATTTGGTCTTTTAACTTGTTTAAATCTTCGATTAGTTTATTTGATATGTTAATCAGATCTTTGCGATAAAATATTTTTATTTATTTATTTATTTCATCTTTTAGTTTATTCAAATATTTGAATTATCTTTTATTTTGATTTATTTATTCGATCTTTAATTTATTTATGATAAGGTTTTTTATTTCATAGTTTTGATTTGTCTTTGTAATTCTTATTTATTTACTTGATTTCTAGTTTTTCTATGGTAAATATATAT
>VDFB02366128.1:71421-92409 GCA_007258455.2 Sequoia sempervirens
TTAGGTCTCTCCTTTCCACCCCCTCTAAGCCTCTCTCAGGTCTCTCCCTCCCTCTCTCTCTTAAAATTCTCCCTCCCTCTAAAGACATACATACATGCATACATACATATAAGCAAACATACATACATACAAGCATACATACAAGCATACATACATACATACATACAATATTACGTGCATACAAGCATACATCTACATATGTACATACAATCTTACATACATACACTAATACATACATACATGCACATGCATGCATACATACATACATATAGGCATACATGCATACATACATACAAACATACAAATATATATACATACATTCAATAGAGCAGCATTTAACACAAAGTAAGACATAATGTGAGCACGTTATAACATGCTCACATTATATCTTTGTAGACATGTCTTGGGCACAAATTTTAAAACCATGTCAAAACTAAGAAATAATGCAAGCGCGTTATAATGCCCTCATGTTATTTCTTGCTTTGGGAATCCCCAAGGGCTTGGTGTTTTCCTTGGAATACAAACCCAAAGGTTTGGAGTGTCTTCTGAACATCCAAAGATGTCTTTTTGCAAATTCTACAATATTTCACATAATCGCGTTCGTGCTAAGTATCAGGTTTGCACGTGTTTCAATATCGAACAAATCAAACACCTAGGTAATATTAGGCTCTCTCTTAGTTATCTAACGATGTATTTTTTTCACATTTTGACAATGTTAAGCCTTTGATCTATAATTTCTTTTTTTTTTGTCTATTTTTTGGCAAAAACTAATGTTTGGTGTTTTCTTCGTTATAAATTAACCGTTCATCAAAATTTCAAATAAATTACATTTTTAGAAACTATACTCCATTCTACGCATATTAAAAAAATGATTTTCAATTAGTTTCCAAAAATTATAGGGGTAGCATGGCCAAAATTCTATTTTTTAGGAAGTGTCCACTTAGAAAATTAGTAAAAATAAAATATTCACTAAAAAAAATCAAAAAAATCGAGTAAAAACTACATACTATTAGCTAATTTCTCACCGAAGTGATTTTAAAAATACTAAAAAAAATTTAACCGTTTCAAGGAGCCTTAAAAGTTGCTATGTTATGTTTTTTTGACAAAAACAACACCAATTTTTGTGGTCCCCTCTTTTGAACCCCTTAATTTCAACCATTTTTAAAAAATAGTAGTTTAGAAAATTGACTCGAAGCACTATTATCCTTGTTTTTGTTGCATCTCAAAATTTTGAGTGTAACTATCCTCAATTTCACGTCCAAGGTCAATATTTCCTGATTTTAGAAAAAAAAAGTGGCCACTTAAGCCCCCTTTTTGCCCCCCCATCTTTTTGCACTTATCCACATAGATAATTTCAACACATAATAAACCTAATCAACATATTTAAAAATAAATGATATAAAAAGAAATACAAGAAAGTTAAAACTCAAAGATGTTGAAATCCAATACCCAAAAGTAAATAAAATGAGAGAAACCTTGTGTATATTAGGCCCTAAAATTTATAAATCTATTGAAGAAAACATTAGAACTTTAATAGAAAATTTCATGAAAATAGAAGGTTTATGAAGAAAAGAAAAAAATAGTATAATGACTTGACTTGTTTCCAAAAATCACAAAACAAATGAAAAAAATAAAGGAAACCCCTATGTTGTCCAAGTAAAAATAGCCCGAATAGATTAACATTATGGATTTGACTATTAATTTAATAAAGTATATGAATCTCATAATTAATTTTTTAAGAGAAATGCATGAAAGATAAGAATGAACAAAACCTTGCATGTTGAGAAAGCCCATAAACCAAAGTAAAAGAAAAATACAGTTTGAAAGAAAGCATGCATAATAAAACAAAAACTATATTCTTTATCAATTTTTAAAAATATGAAAACTTAATTATTTCTGTTAATAATTCATTAAAAAAAGAGTTAAACGAAGAATCGACAAGCGTAAAACCCTAGCACACTCCAAACTCCGCAAACCATACACACAAAGGAAGCAACCCGGTATACTATAAAATCACAACAACAAAGTAAAAATTGAAAACATCAATGTGGGCATGAAAGAAACCCTGTGCATAGGAAAACTGGGAGAATTCTAACACACAAACCTCGTTAACATACGAGAACTTTAGAAAATCCATGAATTTGACACCAAGGTTCCTGCAATTAATTGATTCACGAGGGATAGAGAATAAAAACTAGCCACTTGCCTTCGATTTCTTGGAGTGGAGAGATTATTCTCTGCTCCTTCCATCAGTCGTCGCCTCAGTCACTTCGGCATGCTTTGTGGTGACTCCATCAGTTAAACATCAAATGCAATTTCGACAACGCGGGCCACGCTATCTCCACCATATCCACACTCGCACAGACCGCCATTTTGTGGGTCATCTGTACAAATAAAATAAACAATTAAAAATCAACAACTCACCAATGGAAACTCAGAAATGAGTGCATTCTGACAATGCCGGAAAGAAGAGGGGCCCTCTCAGCGGCGGTGGACATTGACTTTGTCGAAAAGGTACAACGGAGATTCCTCTGCTCGTTTTTTTTTTAATATACTTGCTGTGAGTGCGTAACATTCCATCATACATTGGTCGCTGTTCAGCGAGAACAAGATACATGGAACCAATTAACTTTTCTCGCACCATATTTCCTACATTTAACATTCATTGATTATTGATGAGTGCCAAATTAAAAAAAAATTGGTATTTTCCTTTGCCTCTGAGTCATGCCGACAAGAAAGAATCCCCCACAAAGCGAGCCATCTGTAATGTACGAACGTGTTGGCAGTGGTCGACAAGCTGTACAGGTCAGAGATCGAATGCAACTTCCCTTGAAGTTTCCAATGGATTTAACATTCTATAAAAGGTAACACATTGTTCGTTTATTTTTCATTAGTTTTCTTCGTGTAGATTCAATTCCAAATCAAAGCAACACAAATCCACTCTGTTGGGCGTTGCAATTTTTGAGGTTGGAAAGAGCCGTCTCTGACAATGGATTGTATTAGGACCCAACTCATCTCTCCAACAAGAATTCGGTCCGATCTCTATTCTTTTGACAATGTAGAACAATCATGGCCGACCTCAGTTCCCTGCGTGCTCTCGGTTTTATCATCGCTTGTGGAGAGAGTAGTGGGGAGGAATGATAGATTGGCTGTGTCAAAATGCCTTGCTTTCAGCCCACCAAAGTACGAGGTGTTCAATGTAGTGGAGGTGCCAGATATGAGCATACAACATTATTTGGAAAGGATTTTTAGATACATTCACTGCAGTCCTTCGGTATTCGTGGTAGCATATGCTTATATCGACCGTCTTATTCAATTCCATCCACAATTCAAATTAACCTCTCAGAATGTCCATAGGCTCATCATTGTCACTGTAATGATCGCCTCCAAGTTCGTCGAAGATATGTAAGTCTTTTTCAGCTTTATATTAGAGGAATAGCTTAGACACGCTGTTTGTGAGAAGCTGGTGAACTTTTTATGTAAAGTCACTATGTAAACAGCAGGTGCATTGATCACAATGTTTACATAGAGACCCAGATTCACACAAAGAGATATATATTGACTATATTACAGCAGTTATATAAACTTTCCCTTAAACAAGTAGTATATTGTTTTTTATTTAGCACATTCAAGAGTTCTAAATAACAAAGAAGGTATTGGCAATTTACTTTTAGCCCATATTAGGTCTTTTAATGTCTCGGCTAGTAATGATATTCTCGCAATTGCTTATGTGCAGTAACTACAAGAACTCGTACTATGCCAAAGTGGGAGGCTTCAGCACAGAAGAAATGAATAGATTAGAGATGGAGTTTCTTTTTCTTCTTGGCTTCAAATTGCAAGTGACAGTGAATGTTTTCGAAAGCTATTGCTGTCACCTGGAGAGGGAAGTGGCAATAGGGGGAGGATTTCAAATCGAGAGGAGTCTTCGCTTATCTTGTGCAAAAGATGAAACTTCTGGGCCGAACCCAAAATCCCAGATGGGTATCTATGGCTTATCATCGTATAGGCATACAAAGAATAGAAGAATTTAACTAGTCATTGAATTGTATGTACATCTTTAATTGAGTAAGTAAACTTTTATAACGCCAGCGGCAGGCTGTTTGATAAAGAACAGGTAGGTCCAATGATTGACCAGGTAAATAGTAGTGTATTGGTCTTTTCACTGTACAAAGCACTCCAGAGAGATCCAAAACAATCTGTAACAGCAATGCTCAATTTGCCTTTTTCTAAAGAGCTATCACGAATCTTGTCACACGTTTTGGTTGTTCTTCGTGTTGATAATTTGCTCAAGCCATCAGCATCGGTCAATTTTAATTTCTTGACAACAAATTAGTTTTACAGTTGGTATCATTGTGGATGGAAAATACAACAAACCGTGTGTAATACAAAGTGGTCCTTACCATTTTATACAATTGTAAACTTATTGCACGTTATCCTCGATAACCGGTAATCGTCTTTTGTTTGAGGAATACCTTGAAAAAGGCGAGACATAATCTAACGAAGATATCACAGAACTATCTGTAAACAGCTACGCTAGTTTTGTCCTTTCTAAAAGTCTTCCTAAACATCGTCTGCCTTTGTTATTGAAAAAAGTATAAAGAGAAATTAACAAACTATCTTTATTATTTTGTGTTTTTTATAAGGCTATCAACATCTTTTTAAAGAGATCTGCTTAAACATCAATAGGTTTAGCTTTTTAATGTGGCGTGAAGGTAGAGGGAAAAGTGGCATGAAGGTAGAGAATCTAAAATTCTTATAAAAATAAAGGGAAATTAGATAATTAGATCTTAGGAAAGTTATAATAGTGATTTTTTTAATAATTGAATTTGGTTGGTGATTTGACAAGTTCAAAAATATTTGAACTCGTCAACATCAAACCTCTTTTTGTCTTTCTCACTTACATGTTAGACCTTTTACATTCCTTTGAACCTTGTCAAAGTTTCAAGAGATTCTTGAACCTATAAAAGTTCCAACACAACACTAAGAGAGGTTATTTTCTTTCATGACAAAATTTTGGACAAATTTTGAACTTGGTCAAAGGTCCAAGAGGTTCTTAAACCTCTAAAATCTTTGATGGCTTTGCACACAAACACACACAAGGCATATCCTTAGACAATTTTAGGGCTTCTTCACCTTAGACAAAAAACATAGGCATGGGGGAATCTAGCACAACAAATAGAGCTCATTTAAATAATGTGGCCCATTAAGGATCTATTAGCTCTAGTATAGCTCTAGGGAAATTTAAACTTAAGTAGACAGAGAATTTAGGACTTAATGTAAAATTTTTGCACCAAAAAATTTAGTCCTAAAAAGCTCCATTGAGGGACATGTATCACTTAATAGCATAGAAAAAATCTAGCTATCTTTAGGGCTAGACCAAAATGGTGACAAATTTTTTTGAGACAAAATACACCTCATTGTGACCCAAAAGTATCGAGATCACACAAAGACAAAACAATATGTATAAGAAAAAATTGGAAAGTTACAAAATTATGTTAATTCAAAGAATTGTGGATTATAAAATTTATTAGCTTTTTGGCCAAAATCTTGAGATGGTATGCAATATTACCATACCCCTCAAAAAATTTGTATAACCATGCCACATGTAGTATACTTCTTTGTCTAAAACATTTGACATGCAACTCATTTAGACACTTTCCAACTATATAAACATACTTTTGGGATTGCAGCTTAGGTATTCCCTCCTTGTTGATTACCATTGCATCCAAGCAGACAAATTTTATCCTTCAAGTAAACTTTCACTTTTACCTCCTAGATCATAACTAAAGGTGGATACAACTAAGTAATTTACTTCACTAAATTCATTTGCATCCATATGTATACTAGTGTCTTCCATGGATATTATTTTAAATCTTCCCATGGTGCACATCTCCATTTATCAACACATGGGAGCCTACTAATTATTACATTATATTTATCTCCCTCATCTTCATTACAATGGCTCAGCTCAAAATGTCATTGGCATGCATTATCATAAGTTCATCAAGCTTGACACATACATGTTCTATCTCATTAGGATTACACCCCAACTCCAAACCAAGAGAATACAACAAATAGAAGCTAGGTACATGCTTGTAAGGTCATATTGATCATAGGGTATTGTTCCTCCTACCTCAAATTTGGTTGCTCTTTGACTTTTTCCTCCTCAAGCTCTTCACACTCCAAGTCACTTTCAAAGAGAGTATTATCTCTACACTGATAATAATTTATACCTATATTATATAGTGGATTTATAGGCCCATCATAGACTATATTTTGTCCTATATTCATTTTTCCATAAATATTTCAACCTCACTGGCACAAAGGTTTAAATTCATCTCAAAATCAAAATACTTAGAATCACAACAATCATATGAAAAATGTAAAAAATGTAGAGAAAAATTTTTAACATCATTTGTACTAGACCTACAATTTTTATTTATCATCCATGTTCTAGAGAATCACCAAGGCAGGAAGCATGTTCACTCTAAGGAAATCACATGCCCCTATTAGTATTTGCATCAATACATATAATATGCAATAAAGCTCTCCAATGCATCTTCGTCAAAGTAATAAAAAATAGTAGAGATGGTTAAATTAATTGTTGTTATAATTAACAAAGGAAACATGCCATGGTTAAAATAATATTCAAGGTCCTTCAATGGACTAATTGCATATCTATCTTCAGTAGCATTGCTAGTAACCTACAAACGAATATCTTTAGTACTAAATTCTCATTAGTATAATCATTTGTAGGTGTATAGAAGCTCGCTTCCTCATCATGCATGTGCATATTCCCAACATGGTAATCAAAGAAACTATGTTCGTTATAGGATATAAAATCTAGGAAAGAACTAAGCACACATTTTAGTTCAATCTAGTTATCCACTTTATTTCTTCCACTATAATATGCATTGTTATTTTAAACCCTACATAATTTATCTACATATGTTATGTCTTTATTCTTCTCACCTAGGGAATTCACAATGGTTTTTGCATATTCGTCTCACCTTTTCATGAAGCATATTTCATTCACGTATCTAATTGAGCCTAGTAGGATTCAAATAATTTGGTATAGCACTTAAACTCAATTTATAATCCCTACCAAATAAATTAATGATAACTAGATCCTAAGGTCTATAATGCACATGGATTAAAAATAGAGAAAGCATAAACATTGTATAGATATCAAATGATAATTACTTTTCATGGTTTTTTATATTAGATAGTGTTTTGACATGGGATACATAATCAACATCACATGTTTATTATTTATTTAAGGTTGCAACAATATATTTATAATTATGCATTTCATCTTCAAATTATATATCATGGCTATCACCTTCAAAATTTGGGTCAAAATTATGCTCCTTTGTATCATTCAATAATTTTATCTTCTCACATTCTTCTTGGAATTTTTTGTGACCCCAATTCTTTCTTGGTGACTCAAATTCAATAATATAATTGTTCTTTTAATGATAATTGTCCTCATTTTCCATTCTAAATTATTTATCTATGGGAAATATTTTACAATCATCAATGGCTACAAATGCAACATATTTCATCATTGATATCTTCATGTTATTTTCAATATCTGTCCATATTATATGTGTATTGGAGTAATGTAGGATTTTTATCCCTAAACATTTCTTTATCAAAGACTCCTAAATACAAAACTAGGCACATAGTGTCATTTCGGCTAATACCTTAAATGAAATATCTCCCGTAGCCTTTGTAATTATCATGTTGAAATAGGAACTATTTCTTTTTCATCTTTTGGAATATGAATGAGTGTATTAATATATGGATTTATGAGAAAGGTATGTTGTATATCATATATGTAGTGAAATAAAGGAGATCCTATCTAATGGGAAGACACTCTAAGCTAAAAAAATATCATGATAGTATTAAATATTTCTTGGAAGAAAGGGTTTCATTTTAGGAACAAAAATGGGTCACAAATATGTTGGGATATGATTTTGAGATCATAGATAACAATGGAAAGCATAATATTATGGCTAATTATCTATCAAGGGACTTGATGAACCTGTAGGATCACTATTGTATACCAATTCCATACTACAAGAAGATTAGGTGAATGAGGCAAGAGAAGAGTGGGAAAAGAACTTAAATACTCAAACTCTCATTAAGAAACCCCAATAGGATTCAAGTATGTTAGAAAAAAATTCATGGAAAGGTAATGTTTTACTACAATGGGATAAATGGTACCCTTGCAAGAATTTAACCCTTAATTTTAATGTGTTGATATAATTGTATTCTTCTTCAAAAGGTGGGCACTCTATATAATCAAAAACTTATAAGAGATTAAATAAGATTTCTTTTGGGAGGGACTAAAAGGGGATGTTAAAAAAATAGTATCTAATGCATGGTATGCCAACAAAATAAACAAGAGACAATTAAGACTCTATGCATTTTGTATCCCTTATCTATCCAAAGTTAGTGGTGGGAAGAGGCATCCATGAAATTTATCATGGTTTTTATGGATTATCTAACTTGATATGAACATATTTGTGCTTTAGAACACCCAGGGTAATTCCACAATAGTGGTTTACAATTTTTGGTCAAACTGGACACTGAAATATATTTTTTTTAACTAAATGTTCACTTTCGGGCACCTATAGCAACTAAACCATGAGGAATTTGAAGATGATGCAAACTAGAGTTTCGTGACATTTTGTCTATAGATTCTAAATATATATTTTTCAATTTTTTTGGAATCAGATTGCACTTCTGTTTCCATCGCCCTCAAAAACTAGTTTTTTTCAAAAAATAACATTTGTAAAAAGTGACGCTCACCGTATAACCTATAATTTTTTTCCATGAAGGATAAAATTCTAATTCTTTCGAATTTAGATTTACAACTCTAATATCTAGTGCTTCCACTTGGTTAGATAGTTTTTGATTGAATATTTTTTCTTTAATCAAGTTTCGAATTCAAACCAATTATAATTTAGACATAGCACGATCGTATAACACAACTTTTTTGTATGTATCGAAATTAAATTTTTTTTCTTCAAGTTGGATCAAGGACTTCAATATCTAGTTCACTAATATTTTTAATTTTTTTTTAGTAATCTACTATTTTTCCACATGTGCATAATAGAGAGCTTGATTTTCAGTGAAAAACCTAGATTCACAAGAAATAAAAAATAAATATAATAATCAAATTAAATTTATTTAAAATTATACTTTTTGGGAAGCTTATAATAAGGACTACATACTTGCAAAAAATAATTTTTAAATGAATTCATTTGATCCCCCAAAAGGTAAATCAAAAGTGGTTTTTTATCAGCATTTTGATAGGTGTAAAGGAGATTTTGTTATAGGTATGGTTTAAAACTAGCGGGGTTCTATCCAAGGGGGTTTTATTTAAGGTAGTTTGATCAAACCATATTCAATTGGAATTATTTAAATGGAACTTTTCAAGGCTTAAATCATTATATTTTCTAAAAATATGTGGTTTCAGCAAAAATCAAATCCTCCCAGAAATCGTAAACCACTATTGTGGCAACACCCCCCATTGGTAGCAAGAACTATAGAAACTTCCTTTATCAATAGTATTCATAAACTACATGAGACTTAAAAATGATAGAAATTTATCATGATCTTACATTTATAAGTAATTTTTGGATTTACTTATTTGTATGCTTGGTAACTCAACTAGCTCTTAGTTCATCATATTATTCATAATGTGATGCATAGAAAAAGGTGGTCAACAAATCCTTGGAAGGGTATTACCAATATTTTGTTTCAAATAAACAAGAGACATGGGTGCAATGTCTACCACTAGACAAATAGTGGCATAACCCTTTTGTCCATTCTTCTTTCAATATGTCTCTATTTTTTGCATTATATGGTTTCAAACCACAATCAGTCACCTTTTCTTTGATGGCATAATCAAAGTTTCAAATAGTTTAAACAATTAAATATCAACAAGAGGTACTTTCTAATTTCTAAGAGAACCTAGTAGTGAGACAAAACAAAATGAAAAAAAAATCTAATCAACATTATGGTCAATGGAATTTTGAAGTGGTAGATTGATTATTTGTGAAACTACAACCATATAAGAAAATGTATCTAAAAGAACAACAAAAATGTAACAAACTTTCACCAAGTATTATGCTCATTATAGTGTATAAGGATTTTTGCCTTCTAAACAAGGGTTCAAGATAAGGGCTTCCAGCTTAGGGGGTGTAATTATAAAATCTTTCAAGAGGTCTCCCAATCCTTAGAACAAGGGATTTATGCATCATAAAGATACTAGGGGAGAGCTATCATGTATCACTTCCCATTGATCATAATTTTCATTGCAACTACAAATTTATATCGTAGTTTGGAAGAGCTTGGTGTTAGCTCATTACCGCTTGGGTAATTCGCTTGGGGTGAGTACTTTTTCCCACCAAGGAAATCCCTCTAAAGATAAACAATAGCGAGGAAGTACATCCATAGTTCGATCATCTTCATTTGTAGGAAGAAAGAGAGAATAGACGCTATGCCTTTTTCTCACACTCACAAGAGGATTCAGTTTTAATCAAAATTGAAAGATGTAGGTGATTTTACAAAGTGTTAAGGAATGTTTATGTTTCTCAAGATCACCAAATGGATTGAGATAATTGCATACGCATCCACTAGCAATGTTGAAAAACACAAAACATAGCAAATAGTTGTAAATTTTAACCCTCCAAAGCAATGATGAGTTTGTTTTAAGCACCAATTGAAAAATGAAGTTGCCTTGTTTAGTTTTAAGCCCAAAATAAAATGATGATGTCAAGGTTCAATTTTATCCAACTTTGAGCATTCATTTTAAACCCAACTGAAATTTAGTGTGTTTCCTAAAGCAGAAAGTAGAAAGCATAAAGTTGGTTTATAATTGCCCCAAAGCATCGAACACTTGTTACAATCATAGAATTTTTAAGATAGAAAAGATTTCTTCACTTTCTCTCCATGTATCTGTACCTACAAAACCCTATTAGTCTAACAATTAGAAGTGGATTAGTGGTCAGATAAATCTAAGAAATTAAATCACATGTCAAAAAAAAAGCATAAAATTTCTTACCCTCGATGGGCGTTGCTAAACACAATAGCATCATAGTTTGAAGTATGGGTATCACTTTAGTAAAAATGAGCATTGCTCTACAACAAAAATAGTGAGCATGATAGCATGAGGACTTTGTCTAGCATTGTTGATTGCATTAGCGTTGCGGTTTGAAATTTTCTAGCATCGCTCTGGTGAAGTTTCAACGTCGTCATTTGAACTTTTTGGTACCTCCAAATTAAATAAGCTTTTCCAAATTTAAAATAGAATTGGTACATTAATTTGGAATCAGGATTTCAAATTGTAGTGGTGTCACTATATGGTGACACTCTTCAAAAAGAATCGTTGTTTGAGATTTGGGCATTGCTACAACCTGCAAAATAGTAAACAAACAAAATTTGAGCTAAAAAAGTGTTATGTTAATGGTTTTCCCTCCTTCTAGTGTCAGAATGTGAGATGAGGATTTTTAGTTTGGATCGATTACACTTAATCCATAATGAATTGAAGCATAATTTACCCAAATAAACTCCATCTACCAAATGAGATCATTCAAATTGGAAAATTAAACTAAGTATTTAATTGAAACTGAAACTTACAAACTACAAAAAAAAAAGTTAAATTCCTACTCTAGCCCATTTGAAACTTATCCCATTTTTGAATTGGTGTCGTGTTGATGTGAAACGATGACCCTTTCCCAATCCTATGATTACTGAGTCTGTTTCAGTCGATTCTATGGAAGAGAATCGATGAAACCATTGTGATTGATGGATGAAAACCTAGTTTATGCTAAAAATGAACATGATGCAAGCTAAGTACCATGATTTTATGCTAAAAATGAACTAATTTTGCTATTGCTAAGCTAATCTAAGATAATTCTAAGCTAAAAGATGTAAACCATAATTTATAAACAAACTAAGATGGATGCATGGAAGCCCATTAATGGATGCTCTAAGCTATTATGCAATTAAAATTAACTAAAGCAAGCTAAAAGTGAGTGAAATATGAGTGTGAGTGCATATGAATTCAACAACTCATGACTTTGCAATTGAAAGATGGATGAGATTCAATAGCATAAGTTTTCTCTAAAAAATATAGATCCATTTGTCTGCAAATAGTGTCCTATTTATAAGAAAGCAAATGAGAAATGAAGGGTTGAGATTGAAAAGGTTAATCAACAGTCCAAGATGAAGGAGATGAGAGGCATGGATCATGGATTCTCATCAATGGATGAGAATGCATGATGAAATTTAATCAAGGGTTCACACTTGCCTCAAACAAACACATTTTTAACTTGCTCACACAAGTCAAAGGTGACTTGTTCAAAAGGTTAAAGGTTAAAACTTGCTTAAGAAGCCAAGTGAAAATATCCCTTTTTCAAATGATATAGGAATAAGAATATTCCCATGGGTGAGGAAAAAGGAATTTTGCAAATTAAAATAAAGTTGTAATTGTGCAAAAAAGGGGATAAGGAATATTCCATGGGAATATTCCCTTTTTAGAGGAAAACTAGTTTAATTGCTAATTAAACAAGGTTTAATCACACATTTAGGGGATTTAGAGGAATAAGGTGATATTTATTAAATTAAATGATTTAATAAATGGGAAGAAGAGAGAGATGATATTTAATTATTTAATAATTTAATGTTATTTAATTAAATAAAATGACTTAGGGAATTAATTAAATGAACATTTTGATTTATTTAATTTGATGAGATGAAATGTTAGCATGAAAAGGGATGAATTAACCTAATTAAATTAATTTTGTTAATTGATGAGAATGATGCAATTAATTAATTAGCTAGGCTAATCCAATTAATTAAGCGAAAAGAAGATGGGTTTGAAGAGGAAATGATATTAGTAAACCTATTTTGAGTGTATGATAACGTTTAGGACATTTTTCAGTGTCTACAACAACAATATTCATGCAATGCATTATCTAATTTATAAAAATTAGATAATACATCATTATTTATTTTACTTGTTGTGACTCCTTTTGTTGTTGTTGCAAAAAAAAAATTATTAATTGCATCCTTAGACTTACCTTTCACCTATTCACATTTTCTCATATGATTATTTATATCAACCACTTTAGAAAAAGATTTTTTAATGATTCCTTACTTAGAATCAACTCTAATTTGATCATTTGATGATTTCTTCTTATGTTCATCAATTTTTTTCTATTGAATCCTTTATTTTCTTTGAGGAACTTCGTACTTGTACACTTCAGTGAAAGGGATTAATTCTTTCAAAGCCAAATCTAATCTAGTAAAAAAATCTATGCAATTAATTTCACCATGATCTATTGTATTGTGTACCTTGCAGTTGTTAAATAAAGCAAAATCAAGTAAACACTAAGGATAAGGCTTCTTATCTAAAATTCCTTGAATGAAAGGAATGCTAATCTAGAAATTATCTTCATAACAAGATTGTTTATACCTCTGATTTTCCATTTAAGCTCAGATTTTCTTGTATTTTCAAAACATTTTACTTTTATTTAATTCTTTAGATTTTAGATTTTTTAAAAGTTTTGATTTTAAAGAGAGATGGAATCTCAGATAAAAATTTGTAGCTCTTTATCAGCTCTAGCATGTGTAGGCCCTCCTTCTAGTACCAACCCTATTGATGTGGATGTTAGTCACACATAACACAGATAAAATTTACAAAGAACTTTACCTCTTTTGAAATAAAATCCAACTCTAAGATAGAATCGAATAATCCCAAGGCTTCGTTAGTTAGGTCTTAACTATGCAATTTTACTTAGTGTTCATTGTGAAGGTGTTTTTACAAAGGGACTTATTCACTGGATCTAAAAGAATGGTCAAATTTTGAAGATAATTGTTAAATTCAATAAATCAACCTTTAATTAGTGTTCAAAGATCTTCAATCTGATTATATTTAGTCATTTTAGAACACATTCATCATCAATTTTATAACTTCATGAAATCAAAAGATTTGCAACAATATTTCATGAATTTCAAACAACTTTGCTTTCACTTAAGTAAATTTAGCTTTAAGCATTCAATAATTTCATAGAAACAAAATATTTTCAATAAAATTTCCATTCACTCATCTCTTTTTTTTTAACATTTTCTAAAATTTAACATCTAATCTAAAATAAAGCATCAAAATACTAAAAAATAAAACTTTTCCTGGTTATTCTTCATGCATGCCCCAAGATTTAATCAAATCAAAGAAAATTTCTCTATACTTCACTAGATTGCTTCACAACTAGGCATAGAATAGTGCAAGCTTTTAAAGAAGGGGGTTTAGTTTGGACACCTAATGGGTTTTGTATGAACCCTTAGATAGTGCAGCATATAGTCTTGTCCAGCTGAATGAATAAACCAACTACAAAAGATACATGAGATAGGTAGCTATCAAATTGGCTTCAATATTGATTAAGTTCTATGTGCATACAAGTTTTTAGACCAGAATGATTCAAAAAATAGGAAAAAAGAACAAAACTGAGAAAAGTTTTGGCTCTTCCAACATCCACAAATTTTGAACTTAATGAAAATAAGAAAAAATTCTACCTTTTATAGAACATAAGGCCTGATAAAATCAATTACAAATGATGAATGGTCAAGATTCATCCTCTAAACTCAATGGTAGTAGATTAATCTCTTCACATGGGTGATGTCAGCAAGTAGTCCTATTAATAGTCAGTTGAATTCCCTACAAAATGAACAATTGAACTTTATCAAATATCAAGTCATTTATAAACTTAATTGGCATAAATATTTAATTCATGACTTTAGAATTAAGTTTAAAAATGCATTAATGTTTCCCAAACACCAAATAAGTTCAATTTTAAGTCATATTCTCGCGAAAATGTGATTTATTCTGATTTTAAACATTCATTTCCATATTTTTTAATTTAGAAAATTACCTCAAACAATTATCTTGGTTTTGTTCTTTGTCCTCTCAACTTTCTAAGTCATTTTGAAATTTTAAATTTCATTAAGAAACAAGGGAGATATTGATGTTTTCATGAAACTAGTTTTTTTAAAATTTCACATTTAAAAAAAAAATTGAGAACTGGGAATCGAGAACTTTTATGACTTGAGTTTGCAAATGCACACTTTTCTTTCAGTGCCCCTTTTCCCTACAAGCCATAAATTTTTTATTTTTAAGTATTTTTTAAAATATTCAAAAGGAAACCCCCATTATTTTCCCATGCTCTTTCCATCCATGATAAAAAAATAAATAAGTTATTGGAAATTATGAAAAAAATCTGGGAATTAGGAACTGAGTGTTTGGTGCACAATTTCCTCTTGTAACATAAAAAAACTTCTTTGAATCCGAACCCACTTATTTTCTAAGTATCCTCAAAAATTCCAAAAAGTAACTCATATTGTTTTTTAGTGTTCTACCCATTCATGACAACATTTCAACCATTAAGAATACCAAATTTTAGATTTTGAAATTATGATAAAATTTCAAGTGTTTTTACCATTAAGGTAATTGATCTTGAGGTTTGGTGGACTTGAAGAAACCACAAAGACCGCAAGACAAGCTAGACCTAAACTAAAAAGAGAGAGGGGGTCCATATTTTTCCAAAAGAAATATGGGGCGTGTTGTGAGACCACACAACAGTATCCTTAGTGAGGATGTGTAATTCTAAAATAATTTTTCCTTTCCCCTTAGAATATAGGTTAGGAAAACCATGATAAAAAATATTGTGTTGTTACCATAAAGAAAGTATGGTTGTGCAGGTGACATTGTACCACCATGAATAGTGATGAGAAAACAAAGAAAGTTACAATTGCAACATAGTGGGTAGAAACACAATAGAGAAAGGGAGGTTCATAGCCCTCAAAAGAATAGAGGCCAAATAGAGGTGGAATCTATGCTATGTGCTTTTATAAGAAAGATAGAGGCATCACAATATGATGATAGAGGTGGTATCATACCATAACAAGGGAAAAATCCATATAGTGATGTAAAAGTTTATTCATATTTTCACAAAGGTAATCTTAATATCATAATAGGAGAAGAAGAATGTTTATCATGTACAATGAGTCAGGTAGAGGTGAACCTCAATGTAACTTATCATCCAAAGGAGAGAGAAGGCCATTAATAGATGGACTCGAGTGATGACACATGTACTGAGAAGTTGTTGTATTTTATCTTGGAAGGCTCAGTCATTGATGATATGTATAGAAAGAAAGTTTTGGTCATGTTGGAATATATTACACCATTAGTATTTAGTTAGTTTCTAGTTTAGATAATAATAATAATAATAATAATAAAATAAATTAACATCTATGTGTTAATTTGTAAATAAATAATATAAGGTTATTTTTTAGTTAGCAATAAGTAGTTATACATGAAGTTATATTCTTGTAAGCAGTTGCTAGAAAAATGAAACTCTCTAAAAATCCAATTTGATTATACTAAGAAATTATCACAAAGAATTCAATTGAATTATATTTTATGTTTCACTATGCAATAATGGTTTTAACTGGGTTTTGTGTGCACTCTACCATTTCAATATGGTTCTAGAGCAATTATAATTATATCCTACATTCATGAATATTTTCTACAATGTAATTTACTAGATGCATAGAGCATCAATCATCCTTGTACTTTTGAAAAAGAATAGAGAATTTTTTTATTGTGAAAGGAATTTGTTAATGTATCGATACCTTATTTTTATTAAAACACTTCCTTCATTGACAATATTATAAGAAAGGTACTAGTTTGTCCATGCCAAATTTGAAGGTATGTAAAACCATTAAAACAATCCAACTCTAAACTTTTCACAATTAAAAGATCATAAAAATTAAGATTATAATCAAAAGAACACTTAGTAGCTATAGTCTCTTTTACTATGTTTAAAATCTTGTGCCACATATACTTGATGAGGCTTAAATATCCTTGGAAAAGTGTGATGATTCCTCTCTAACCAAATTTTCAAAAGGAGAAATATAAGGCCAATATCTTAGAAAACTAGTAAAAAAGAAGTAGTAGTAGGAGGACATCCCAAACTAGCCCAAAAGTTCAACAAGAAGGTAGCATAAATACAAGGTTAATTTTAGCAATAATATCATTGCCTCCATAGACACACAAAAAAGGGGCATTGAAAGAAAAGATCAGAAATATATTCTTCATGACTTCCACAAAGGACACACTTAGAGGGTCCATGAAATCCCCTCTTTTGGATGTTATTCCAAGTAGGAAATTTATTCTAACATAAAATCCAAACAAAGAAATTACACTTGGGCCAACAAAATTTATTCCAAACCTTTTCCCACCAAACAAAATCCTCCAAACCCTTCTTATGTAGATCTAATGTAACTAATATCCATTAGAAACGGAGTAAACTCCTTTTGGATCAACTATTTTCTTTAGTTTGTTAGTAAGCTAAAAATATTTTTCTAAAATTCTTTAGACTATTTTGGCCCAAAAAAAATTTGGTTATGATAAAAAATACTATTTCAAAGAAACAAGGGTATATTTTCATTTAAACATGTAAAAACTACAATAATTTTCAAAAAGAAAAAATTGACAAAAATTAATTGTTAAACTATGTTCTTTTGATAGATAGGACCAAATTCAAAATACAAGTTTGATATGAAATGGAAATTTATCAATATGTTTAGAAATTATGAGCTAATCCTCAACATGGTTAGAATTAAAACTAAAACCTAAGAATATGAGTGTAAGAATAAGAAGAATAATTGTAACAAGAAAATAATATATGAGTTATAATTTATCATTCAATTTGAATGCTTGATCTTAGTAATGGCTACAAGTACGCAAAAAACTAACACTAACATGAAAGAACAAGAAAATAATGTCTCTTTTTCTGAGTGGCAAATAGCTTGGCTTTAAGGCATTAGGTCAAGTCCTCAAGATTAGCAAAATGTGTGGACTTTTCAAATTTGAGCAAGCTTTGTTTGCCTGCCATTCATGAAATTTTAATAAATTTGAATCTCTTGATATTTAATTTCTCTAAGGAAAATGGACAAACACTACCATGTCTTCAATATTCCAAAACCAAACAAAAAAAATAAAAAGAAACATGAAGACAACATAGAATACTGTGCATGAATATGAATTCCAACACACTTAACAAACTATAATCAACATGTTGGTAATTCAAGATAAATAATATGCTTTCAAAAATTTATTAGAAACAATTTGATGTAAAAGAGATACAAAAGACTAAGAATTAAATAATCTCACTAAAACTCAATGCCAAGGAGGAAAATAAAATAAGAAGCCTTGTATTAAAACCCATAAGAATCATTCTAAAATAGTAGGAAAAATGACCCGACATGTCTTTGGAAATCACAAACCAAAGTGTGCTTATGCTTTTCCACACAAAGAGATGGTTTCATCAGGATAAACACAGCATCGTAGATTTGTGCTAATTCAACAAAACTAATATGAATCTCACCCAATTAATAGTCACTATGAGTTGGAACTATTTGTTTCTTCATTCATTTTCTCCATTGAATGCATCCATTGCTAGGCTGGCCAATCACATTTTGTAATTTAAATATATTTATTTGTATTTCTATATTTTGAATTTAAGACTTATTTTTTATACTTAAAAATTAACATTTATCTATTTTTTCATTGGTAAGAGCGGCTGTATAATTCATTTTTGTTTAAGGAAATTAGGAAAATAGGATGACAGATTGGCATTAAATGGAGACTGTGCTGGCGTGCTGGGGAGTACAGAATCACTGAATATGCAGTTAATACATTGAATGCCACCGCATTTTGAGAAGAAGTTGCTGGATTGCTATGCGTGCTGGTTGTGGTTTGTTTATTATCGAACAATGCATTACATAGGAGTCTTTGTTTGTGTTCATCTGAACTTTAAACTCTCGACGCTCTGTGCATGCTAGATGTTTGCTTCTAGTCGTGGCTAAGGACAGCTTCTTCGTAGGCATGGGCTTGCTAGGTGTTTGCATCTCTGCATTTTATATTCTATTGTTTGTTGTTTTGTGCATTTTATGGGTTAATATCTACAAATCCCCAATTAGTTCAACAAAACCCTAAACTTTTTACTCCTTCCCTCCTGCAGTTTGCTATCATCTGGGTGCCACCTCCATGGAGATTTCGCTGCAAGCTGGGCTCTGATATGAAGTCTTTTTGGCTCATATTGTTGCCCCAACTGCCACGTTTCTTTGAAATCCATGTGGTCAGCCAAAATGCTAGTGCCCCTCGAAACAAAGCTGTAAAGTAGCGACTGCTGTGCCATATTCACAATATTTTTACCCTCTTCTGCTGCACAAGATGCACAACAATTGAACAATGTGAGGAATTGTAAGAGGTGAACTCAGTTGCGGGTTCGAATCACAGGTAAGGTAGCAAGCACACAGAAAGTTTTGTCGTATTTTCCTTACACCTTGTATGTTCTTTCATCGCGTTATCATTGACTTTTTCATGGAATAATAATATTGTGTTTTTAAACTTTGGGCAAGAACAGGGTTACCCTTATTTTTTAGTATAATAAATATTCATTGTAAAAATTAGTTAACTCTATTTTTTTTGGTGTGCTGTTAAATATACTGTAAATAATCATTATTCTTAAAGGTAAAAAACCTATGTTTGTTTACTGTAAATACTCATCATTCCTTGTTGATATTCAGTGATGTATTTAGATTCTTTTCTGGTAATTGTTTTATTAAAAATGATTCTGCCTAGCTTATAATTCGTAGCTGCTAGTTAAGCATCTGATTGATGAAATTCACGACAATATTTTTCATCACCAGGACCAGTTTTTGTTAAAAATTAGATAAGAATAGGGTTTCCCTTATTTTTCTGTAAATAGAATATTAAATACTTATTGTAGAAACAGGCTAATTATATATTCTGCAAGTTTTAAAATTTTCTTTAAAAAGCCAGTGATAATTTTTAAATTTCTCCCCTGCTAATAGTCTTTATTTCTTATTGTTTGGTCCTGCTTACTTATTTTTACTTTTAAGTGTAAGTTTGTTTAAATTGACATCAAAATTTGTCATAATTAAGATTGACGTCTCTTAAATTTGAATTGGGAGCAGGTTTTTATTATTATTTGAGCATGCTAAATAGAATTATAGATTAAGATATTTATTGTAAATGATATTTATTTTTTGATGAAAAATACAGTGTTAATTTTTGAATTTCTTCCCTCTTAATAATCTTTATTTCACATCATGTTGCCCTCCCAACATTTCTTTTAATTTATTTTGAAGCCTAACTTTGATGAGATTTCTAGGTGTATTTTTCATCACTAGGATCGATAGTTGTTGAAAGTTGAATTGGAATAGGGTTCCATTTATTTATCAGCATAGTAAATACTTCATGTAGACATTTTCTTGCTGATGTTTTGGATTTTTACTGTAAATAATTAGTATTTCTTGTTTCTCCCTCACTAATCGCCATTGTTTGAAATCATATTGTCCTTCTAATGATTCTGAATTCCATGAAATTTATGGAAATTTTTTCATTTTCGGGATCTGTTTGTTAAATTTTGAATGGGAAGATTGTTTTTCTCATTCTTCAACATGATAAATATTTCATGAAAAATATTATCAGAGAAGAATCATTTTTAATGCCCATTTGTTGTAGTATTTTCGTACTAATGATTGACTAGTCAGCTGTACACTATACAATTTGAAATTGATTTCTCAAATCATAAATGAGTAGAGCAAAAGCAACAGGGCTTGTGAGCACATTCAATTTATTACATGCTAAAATAGCTGAGATTTCAAATTTTTCTACATTGACTCCATTTTTTCTGAGTCAAAGCAAATTCTAGCAAATTGAAAAAATTAACATATACCTCTATAGCTATAGAAAGATGCCCTTTACGACCTATTTCAGATCCCTGAAGCCTCATCTGTGCAAAGAGATGAGGAACATCACATGAATATAGATACATAATCATGAATGTACACAAATAAACATCTATATAAATGTTGAAAAATAAT